>VZSZ01000047.1:0-35623 GCA_013398815.1 Ibidorhyncha struthersii | reverse complement strand
TTGCATTGTTTTGTTGTGTTTTCTTTAATTCTCAGTGCTAGAAGTCTAGAGACTCTCAATGTTAGGATTGTTCACCAAGTTTCACCAAGTTTTTCCAAGTTCCTGTCTCACTCATTGGAATTCAATCTGTGTCCCTCCAAGAGAATCCCACTGCAAAATCAATCCAACATCGTCTGGAACATCCAGACGCATTTGCAGACATTTGACTTTCCAAATTGCACACACGGTATAGCTCACAAAGATGATCTGGAAACACGCCTGTAAACCCTTATCGTATCTGGAAGCATATGGAAACAAAACAAAACAAAACAAAAAAATCTTTCTCACAGAAAAACTCTGCTGTACCATCCACTAAGGACCACTTTGCTGCTTATGGCTAGATAAAACACAGTGTAGTCCTTCAGAAACACTTTTGCAGACGATGTTGTATCACTTTGTACTGCCTCTACGTGAATGTTTTCCAAACTCAGCTGCCCATAAATTCTAAAATAATACTTAACTGCTAAAATATTTTAAACCACGTAAACTACTCTTTTGACGTGTGGTGAAAAGGTGTAAATTCAGCTAGAACTATTGCAATATACTTGGATTCCTCACTGAGCTCAGTTTCTTTTCAAGCAAATAAACATTCATAGTCCATCAATGCAATAAGAGCAGTTTTAAAATATCTGAAGTTTTATGCCTTACATGGGCTTTTAAAAAGTATTAAAACATTCAAAGGCTCAGGCATGTATATTTTGGTAATTAATGTTTCAACTATACTGCATTAAATCTATAATATGTTATGCATCTTAAATATATCTTGAGACATATCTTAAATATTTATTATCTGCTTGTTAATTTATTTTAGCTTTCTGTGTTACATCACATTTTCTTTTATTCCTTTTTTCTATTTACTTTTTGTTCCCCACTACCTGATGCACTGCTGTTACAAGCAGGTCTAGGCCAGGTCAAATTAAGGACCCCAAACCTCCAAATAAACTTTCAGATTCTGATTACGAGACAGACACAAGTAAAAGCGCCCAAGGCTGACTCTCACTAGTAGTATTTTACTTCTAGAAGTTTCTTTTCCCCTAGAGCACAGAGTACAGGCAAGAACTATGAGTTTTAAATGAAAACCAAACTTTGCAATCAATCTAAATGGGACACAGTCACAGAAGAGCTCCTGCAGCCATTTTCCACCGTCAGCAAAGACTGGTTTCACAAGGAGCATGGGAGGCTCTGCTGCCATACAGCTCTTGAACCTCATTTCAACTTGCATCATACTCAACCACCTTTACTGGCCCCTGAGGAACAGTATTTCACTCAAAAAAAACTTGGAAAAGACTCTGTTCCCTTCTGCTTCCGCTACAAAGTATTATCCGCTGTGCTTTGGGCTCCGTCCCACCACAGCCCCAGTCAAGTTTTCCCCTTTTAAATATTTCATATCACTCAAGCCTGCCAGCTACAGCTGGGCCACGCAGTGTACATGCTGTAAAGCTCCATTCTTTGCCCAACATCTTTGGAAATTACTATCAACACAGGATTTCAGATGTGTCCTGCATAATGCTGACCAAGGTAAGATACACGATATGAGCTTTTGTTTAGTCTTCCAATTTTAGCCTTTCCTTTAAGTAAATCAAGAGGCAAGGCATTTGGCCTAACTCTACATTGGAAACAGCTTACGATAAAGGACCTGAATTATAAAATACATTATACTAATATATTAGTAACAAAATTGAATAGTCTTTTCTGACATTTTCTTCACTCACAATAATTTGTTAAAGAATATGCTTAATAAAACAGTGACAATAGTGAAATATAAAACCCACATGCTCCCTCAGCTCTTCTTTTTTCTAATGAAAAATGCCCTGTTCAGAGCTATCCTCCTGGGATAGCTGGGTTTTTAACCCAGTCTACTCACAGTTCAGTTAATTACCTCAACAATAGATTGCAATAAGAGTAAGCCTATAGAGCTGAGGGCATGATGTCTCCTCTACATGTGTGTCAGGGGCAGTTACTCAAGAGAAGCTCTGATCTAGTCCCTTGCATCAACCACTGCTTAGTGGCTGGAAAGCACTGTGTGTGTTCCTGGAGCAAATCTTATTTACCTTCACCCAAATAGAATCGAGTTCATGTTCTCCAAGGCATAATTGTAATATGAATGGAAGCGTGACAAGTGAGGAAGACTATGACCCTCCGTGTCCATCAACAGTATCAGAGAAGGTGAGTAAACTCAGTAACCTATTTTAATTTTAATATAAAGAATACAGAAGTTTCCTGTGTTTCCTGTGACAATGGCACATGACAACAGATACTCTGAGCACGTCAAACAATAACCTTTAGGAGTCAATAAGCTGAAGGAAAAACACATCTTTAAAAGACTAGAATTTTTAGTGCCAGAACACTAAAACTGTTGCTTGTTGGCCAACACTTTTTAGCCAGAAAATAAAATGGGAAAGAAAGAGAGAAGAATGTATATATGCTTCCTTAACTCTACAGCAAGAAGCCAGGCAGAAGACACAATTCCACACAGAGGTTCTTCAAGAGAGCAAGAGCAGTGGCAAATTTGGTGCAAATACTATTTATTATCCTCATGTAGCAATTTTAATTTCTTTTAGAATGAATCTAGAGGCGATTCATTAATAATAACGATGATTTAAATCTTCTACTGGGACATCTCCTTAATTAGGATATGGCTATTCACAAAAGCATCAGGGAAAAAAAAAAAAAGGAGGCAATGATTTGCATAAATATAATTTGCTAAAACCATTTTTGTTTGGAATAAGGTTAAAATGTTAGGGTTTTACATGTTGCGCATTGCTACATTTCTTTTTAGACCAGCAATGTCCTAAGTTTTGCTCTGAAGACAGCTGCTATGATTTTTAAGACCACCTAACCATTTTGCTTGAACATTCCTCAGACGTAAAAGCTATTTTCCACACTTTGTTTCCATAGATACAGTGATTTTTTTTTTATTAATCAGAATGATAGCCTGCAAATTGCTAAGCAAACACATCATCAGCAAGCAGTTAATATTCTACGCTGTGTCTGTTTAAGCAGGGTCCCACTCTGATCACATTTAATTTTGGACAGTTAAGGCAGAGTGGGATGGGACAACGTGATACTTTCTAAACGGAGATTTTGACACCATGGTTCAAGTCAGAAACCTAGGTCAGTTATCACTTAATACCACGGTTGCGAAGCATACGGAGAAAAGCAATTAGTTGCTGCTTAGGGGAGGAAAAATCCCTGTCTGGGAGACCAAATTAAAGCATCATTTCATCCAAGTATTTGACTAAATTGAATTTTAATCCAGGAAACCTAAACAGACAAACCAAATAGCAGAGGGGAAAGGGTTATCTCAATCTATCGAGTTAAACACAACAACTCTGGAAACACACATCCAAAGTAAAGGCTCCAGCGCCTTTTGCAAGACAGTGATTCAGGTTTTTTTCTGTCTGTCTGAACAGGACAGTGAAGCAAAACAGATGGGCTAATAATTATTACTGGGCTAAAGTTGCCACATTAGCTTTCTAGGGCAGAAAAATGTCAATGCTACAACACGTTAAAGTATCCGAAAGACTCTGAAGAAGTGGGAACACTCAGAAGTATTCAGAACTCAGAGGTGTTTTAAAATTAAAAAAGATCATTTTAAATCATATCCACAAACATTCTCTCTCTCTCTCCTTTATCTTCTCCAAATAACTGAACTGCTTAAAAAGGAGAATGAGATTATCTCAAGAATACTTGCAGCAAGTTGAGGAAATAAAATAAATCATGGTTCCATGTCAAAGAGAGGGAAAAGGAAGCGTGTTGCAGAAACACTGTATTAAAACTGGTCCTCCCGAGTAGTGTTCACAGGATACAAGTATTTGATACTCATGCTAGTGTCCAATAATGAAATATTCCACGGTATAAAGCATAAATGCAAGGTGCAAATCCGGTCGACTCTAACCAAGAGGAGACAGTAGCGTCATGGATAATTCTGTGGACTCATCTGTGCCCATCTCATATATTTATACAGTTACATTTATCAAATAAAGCAGCAGAATGTTGGACCTCCTAAAACAGACATATAACTAGGGATGATCCTAAGCAAAATTAAGCTTCATTTATGTTTGTGACAGAAATAATTTCCAGTTTCTTGATGTTGCTGTGGATAATGTATCTGTCATGATGTTAATCTGACAGATGTTTTTATTTAAATTTCTCAAGCAAGTCCACCACCAGTGGGCAGATATTACTATGGCAACTCAGCACAATTGGAGAAACTGTTCTGAAGTTGTTAGGCAACACAATGCCATCAGCTGCTGATGTTGCTTAAGCTTAGTGCGGTTCATGCTGTCTGGAGTCATCTCATTAAGTACACCCAAAAAAAGAGCACTCAATTGGGAAAGAGATGTGGAAACAAGCTGTCTTTGTGATAAAAAATAAAAGAATGACAATACAGAGTGAAAAAAAGAATAAAACAGAAAGGTGGCTCATTTTCTTCTTTTGCAAAACTCAATATAAAACAGAAAATGGGTTGAGTAGGTTTCTAAATTGCAGGTATGTAATTCTTAATAAAATTTATATAATTAGGTGGAAAATCATATTGCAGATTTTTTTTTAATTCTAAAAAAAAAAAAAATTATGTTCACTTTAGAACACTGATTCAGTTTATATCCCTGCAGTAATTCTACTTTGGCCTGCATTGGTCTATATAAAACAAATGTTAGTAGCTTTCCTGAGGAAGAAAATTCTTAATGTAGTTTGAGGCGTGCAAATCATCCATAGAGCTGCCCTTCATTTTGGCTATCATCTAAAATGTTAAGAATTGATGGTCACAGAGATAAGCGCTTTATCTCACACAGGGAATGGCTCCCGCAGAGGAGTGAAGTACATTGCCAGAGCAACGTGGATAAGTTAATGCTGCTGCTGCCTGCCAAGTGCTCACTACATGGGGGAAAAAAAAAAAAAAACAAAAAACAAACCCAAAAAAGCCCCCCAAACTTCATCCTTTCTTTTGGGCACAATGGAGCAATAAATTCAAACACAACTTTTATAGCAAGGACTAATCAGTGAACTAGGAATTATTATCCAATGAGTTACTGTTCCATCTGTCTTCTGTATAGTGCGCTGAGTATATCCTTATAGGTTTGGAACAAAGACAGAGACGGCAATAATACCTTGGAGTAGTGTTCCTCTACATACAAAAGCAAACCCCTACTGACAACATCCAGTTTATTGCTCATTGTCAAAGGAAATTAAGAACAGCTAACGTCACAAAGATGACTGGAAAAAATTACTTGAAATGTGCAAGTGCAAATGACTGAAATAAACTGAATTAAGACAGTATGGGGGTTTGTTGTTTTTTTTTTAATCTACAGTTCCAGACATGAAAACAATTTTAAAATGCTGTAAGACACACCAGGTCAAAGTATCACACAGAAACTTGTTTTGACACTTTTAATTAAATGCAGAGGGATTTATTTGGGCGTAACACAGCTAAAAAAATACTGAGTGGTTTATACCCTGAGGGATCCTGGCACTATCCTTCTGCAGAGGTAAGCACAAAAATACCAAGTGAAGACAACTGCAAATGCACCTGCTTAACTCTTCAAAGTAAAAATCAGATCAGTGACAACAGTTTTAAGAATTATCTCCTAGACTAGACGTAACTTTCACATATCAGAAGCCTTATTCCCTCAACACCTTGAGGACTGCAGCTCTCCAAGGCAGCTAGTTACTCATATTACTCTTGCAACATTACTTGTGGTAACTTGTGTGACTTCACCCAAAACAGCCATGAAAAGCTCAGATGTCCCTGCCTGAACAATTGGAGCTTTCTAACACTAGTATAAACCTCCAGATAAACCTGATAAACCTCCAGATTTCTTTGAAGAAACTGATAATTTATTGGAGATATTCTTTTGTACTATTTGAAACAGAGTAGCAGGACACACACTATGGGAAAAAGTAATCATGAATCCAAAAATAAGTGTTATCTAAGGTAAACATTATTTCAGGTTATAGATCCTGGATAGCGTTCATCGAACTGTAGCTCAGCCCCACCTCACCTCTTCATTTCACATCCACTGTCCATTGGAGAATTATCTACTGACACTTAAGTTTATATCCATCGCTCCACTCCTCCTTGCTAGGAAATACTGACCTGCCTAGTCGTTGGTAATGACAGTTTAATTAGGTCTTTCACAGAATCCTAGCTAGGTTCAGCAAAAACACAGACTTACAACCTTGTGGAGGTATGGAAGGAGAACTTCAGCTACCTTTTGCTTTAAGCAGCAAAATAACTTTTTAAAGCCTCAGAAAATTCTTTTGAGCTAGAAAATGATCCAGAGTATAAATATCAATGAAGTTGTAAAGTCAGACTTCAACAAACCATAAGGAACCATGTGGGAAGTTTCTTAATACATTAGAGAAGCTGTGGGTCAGTATAAGAATTGTAAAATAGCTAATAAACCAGTGAGAGGAGAGAGAGGATGTGTTTTAATGCAAGTGGGACTGTCAGGCTGCAGAGGTGCCCAGGATGTTAATATCTCAGTAACTACATTTTAGTTCATATTTCATTAGTGATGCTAGTTATGATGTGAGGCACGTAAATCTATGCATGTTTCACTGACGACAAAATAATTTGGTTATCAAGCTGCTGAAATGCAAAAATGATAAGGGTTTTGGCCCCATTTCTTTATTGCATCAGTTCTTACAGCAAAAAAAAATGGAAGAAACTAATGTAATAAATCTTTTCAAACTAAACCAACACTGAATCTAAACTTCTATTACATTCTGTTTAGAGTTCATAATGAATCCAGGAGGATCCATTGGCATAGCCTGTTGCTGGACAATCTACAAATATTTATTTTAGATATGTATTTTTACTTGGCAGCCTGTGCTATTGAAAATATAAGTGATGAATAAAGAATAATATGCAGTGCATGTGATGAAATTAACTTTTTTCTCTTATTTTTTTTCCTTCTAATTTAAATAAAACAGCAACGACATAGTTCAGAGATCTTTTTCTCAGTTGCTTCTATTTGCAGATCACTTCATAAAAGAAGATAGCTATTCTTGGTCAGTTCTGCATACCAGATTTTCCAAAGGCATCTACAAAACACTAGACGCCAATAAGGATATTCTTGGGTTCCTTCCCAATTGCATTAAAGTCAGTAATGAAATGTAGTTCTGTTTAGTGGTAGATAAATCAAAGTTCTTAGTTGAAAAACTACATTTCAGAGAACAGAATCTTCTTCGAGCTATAAAATATGCAACCAGTAGTATTCTCTCCAGGGATGCAAAAACCATCTCTACAGTCACTAATGTTACTGAGTGACAGTCATGGAAGCATGTAATCCATATACATTGTTTAGCATGTGGTATTGGAAAGTTATAGTTTGCATACTTTTTTTTGCTCTGACAAGCAAGGCTTCAGTGTACTGAGGCATGTAAAGATTAACCAGCCCCTTGTTCAAAAGCACTGAACCCACCTTTGCTGGAATAACCTCAGCCAAGATGCTCCTAGGAACACATTTGCTTTTTTCAAGGTTACACATCTTAGAACCATAGAATGGTTTAGGTTGGAAAGGACCTTAAAGATCATCTTGTTCCAATTCCCCTGCCATGGGCAGGGACACCTTCCACTAGATCAGGTTGCTCAAAGCCCCATCCAACCTAGCCTTGAACACCTCCAGGGAAGTGGCATCTACCACCTCTCTGGGGACCTGTTCCAGTGTCTCACCACCCTCAGAGTGAAGAATTTCCTCCTAGCATCTATTCTAAATCTACCCTCTTCCAGTTTGAAGCCATTACCCTTTGTCCTTGCCCTTGTAAAAAGTCCCTCTCCAGCTTTCTTGTAGGTGCCCTTCAGATACTGGAAAGTTGCTATAAGGTCTCCCCAGTGTCTTCTCCAGGCTGAACAGGCCCAACTCTCCCAGCCTGTCTTTATAGGAGAGGTGCTCCAGCCCTCTGATCATCTTTGTGGCCATCCTCTGGACCCACTCCAACAGGTGTCTTCTTGTGCCTTGCAGTCAAAAATCTTTATCTTCTCCACCACTTTCCAACTGATGGGCATCCATTTTCTAATAGAGATGTTAATCTATAGAAGCATAACCTTACCTTTCCCATTATTAAATTTCCTATTGCTGTTATTTTGTTTTACAAGGTCATGCACTTGCATTTATGCGGTATGTTTATGATCACCCTCACTATTTTGTATCTCCTAACTTTGTGACATGAATAAACTAAAATCAGTACATTCCTAGTTTTTGTGCTATAGCTATTAGTAAGACCAAAGTCCAAGACCAGGCTGTAGGCTGATCTTTGGGAGTAATATGTAGCAATCTTACTCCACCCTGACGGTTTTTTCTTTTGTCTTGGCTCATTTTTGTCTCTTTTTTCCATAACTGTTTGTCCACAAACATGATTGTTTAAGTATTCTGTCCTTCAAAAATGCGTTTAAAGGGATTTTATTATTATTATTTTTTTTGACAACAAAGGGGTCTACAATTTGTTTGCTTCATTCCCTTTTCTTCAAATCCAATTATTTTAAACATCATTCTCCAGTCTTCTGGTATCAACTAAATTAAATTAAAAAACCTTTCACATTCCATGGCTATCAGATATTTGGAGAGGAAATTATTTGATCCCTTTCAGGTGATCATATTAAAATGTTTTGGGTTTTCCTTCCAGATGTAGGAATCCTCATTTTCATGCAGTTATTTCTGTTAACCATCACTTTTTTGCCTCTACATAATATATTATCAACCTTACTAAAAAGTGAAGTGAAATATTCATTTAAGTTTGGGGGCAATATCCACGTTATCTTGAATCTCCAATTAGAAAATATGTGCTAACAGAGAATAATGTCAAGCAGAAAATTATTATGAGGCATTTAATTTCAGATATAGATTGTGAAGTAAGTGCTATTTCTGGTGGTGAATCCTTAAACCACTAAGGAGCTATCAGGAACGGATGCTATTTAGATGTGATTTTAGTAATTAGTGATGACATAATATAAGAAATTGCTTTAGGGGCAAAAGAATGAGCTACGGAGAAACAGCTATTTGGTTCTAATTGAATGGAAAGATAAGTAAAAGGAGATATAGTCCAAAGATTCAGTTTTAAGTGTACAAACTTTGATTATTAATGGAATTATTTGGAAATTTAAAAGCTTTGAGATTCAAATATGGATGAAACTTGACATTTCTTTAAATTAGTTCTTCCCAAACTCCCTTTCCAGTGAACTGTCACGCAGCGGTGAAGTGTGGAACAGGGTCTCTCCTACATAAGGGCACATCTATAGGACTGGCCATATGGTTGGGAAAACAGTAAGAGACATGAGCTGCTATTTGTATCTCACGGATACACTATCTGCATTTTTCTTTATGGGAAGTGTACATTTACATATACTTTTAGCTGCGGTATGTCAAGAAAGCGCATATATACATATGAAGATAAGTGGTTCAAAAGTTCTCTGCTATCCCTTTACCTCCTCTTTATCATCTACAGACTTTACTAGCAACTTTAAGAGTATTATTGAAGTTGTCTGCACAAATGGAGACTGTTGCTGCATACTAGCAGATCAGTTTGCCCAAATTTTATTATTACAAATGTGGCAGTCCTAACCATTTTCCCATCACTGATCATCACCCTGCCAGTGACTGTCAGAAGCCCGCCAGCAGCCTGTCACCTACCCTTACCCACTGTTTCTTTGAGTTAGAGTACAGTCATCCATGACAAGGACTTAAATTGAACTTGCACTCCAAACACAGAGTCAACATACAAAGATCTGCCCAGGATTAAGACAGATCTAGTTCAAAATCCCAGGCCACCTCTCTCTATCCATTGTGCGCAAGAGAAGGAATAACAAACTTGTGACCTTAATTGTCCCCACTGAATGTCCTCCAGCTGAAGGCACACCTGTACCCATGCTGCTGAGGCACTGGATTAGACAACCATAAGCATGATCATCTGTTGGCATTAGTGGACACAGCCACCAGAAAGGGCAGGTCCCGTCCCCGTATCAGCATGCCCCGTGGAAGCATTGTGTGTGCCACAAGCACCTCCAGGAGGTCCAGTACCTGGGCTTTACATACACTGTCTAATTCACTACAATCTGTGAGGCTGACCTCCACTTCACTATGTGACAGTAATATAGACAAAGCTAAAAGTCATACTTAAATCAGAAATGGCTCACTAAAGCAGCAATTTCACTAGTCCTGAGTTTCAGATAAAAGGATTGTGTTCTGGAAGTTAGACCACAGCCCACAGTATGGGACAGATGAGAAGATGAGAGCAGTAGAGGTGAAGTGCTCTCCAACAGCAGGAGTCCCTGAAAACATTCTATCTGACTCATTAGGAACTATTCTTAAGCTGAGCGGAGAAAACTGAGTCATAAATGACTCATCCACTTACCAGATGGGAGGAAAGCATATATGGAATTTGGGACCGCCACTTGGTGAACATCATGAGCCACTACTGCTTGAACTGTGAGTCAGCTTCACTGCCTGCCACAAAAAAGGGAGCATACAGAGTGATGGATGCAGAAGCAACACACACCTTCACCTTCTGGCTAGTCCCCCTGTTGAAGCGTATCACAAAGGAAAGGTATTTAGAATACAACTTCCATCTCCATTTACCTACCAAGCAAGCACAGATGCTAACTGGCCTTATCCAAATCAGACTTGTGTCTTAACTTTTACACAGCTCTAACAGGTAGTCAGTAAAAATTCAAGAGATCGGAAAGATTTTGTCATGTCTGCTGTATTGCAGGTAACTTCTTAGCCATTAAATATACATAGGTATTTTGCTACCAAAGCAAAAGTGCTCATAAAAGGCAGAAATCTGTATTTTGCACATCTTAACTGTTCCAATTGAAGTGGAAAATCAAGGCAGAGAGAAGGCAACAGCTACTCATCTTCAGTGGCACTTGCCAAATTTCAGGATTATGCACTTAGTCTTCTAGAATCAGAAATCTCAGACCACAGAAAGACTAACTTCAGAGTGTGGATTCACATCAATCCCTTAATTTGACCTCCCATTTTCCATACTGAAAGCCTCTCTGAGCTGCCTGTGTACATGGTGGAAAGTCCGTAACATCCAATCCAGTCCCTGAAGCCCTAAGCAGTTTGCTCTGAGACTGGAAAGCTACTATAAATCAGCTTCAAGCTGACATCTAAAAATACAAAGCACACAGCCAACCATCCTTTTTCTAGCCTGACAGCTGACAGTTCAAGGTTAGTCAAGGGCCTATCAGCCCTGTCCTACTTATTTACTTACTAATGTCATAAGCAGATTAGTCAGACGCAGCTATAAGTTTTTTGTCTTTAGTCTTATGGTCCAAACATTCCAGATTTCCACCCGAGTGACTGCAGCAGCCTCCCCAGAAAGCTGCAGCTTTAGCAGAACAATATTCACTTGACATATACCTGTCCTGGGAGCTGAAGATGTAGCTTCAATGGGAATGAAAAATATTTGGAAACCAGGGTCTGCTAGGTGCCCCTCTAGACCAGAAGTTAAATCTCAGCTCACTGTGGTCACTGTATAGATGGGTATGTCCTTCCAGTCATGGTACAGCTAGCCTACTGTAAGTATGATACAGATTTTCATAATTCCACAGTCGAAATCTGCACATTATTAGTTGTCACAGCCACAGAAATCAGCTTAAGAGATGTTCCAGTATGACCTAATGTACCATAAAGTTCAGGAGCTATTTGCAGGAATACGTTATGCAGTTCCTGGTAAAAGTATCATGATCTAAGTAAGCATTAGCATTAAAATAAGTTCAGCTACGGAAGATATTTTCACAGTACCTAAGGAAAATTCAGATTGGAGTTTTTGCTGGTCCATAACACTAAGTAGCACTGCATATATTCTGACAAATCCAAGCTACTTCTTAAGGAACATCAGCATTGTTGCACACCATTTTTATCTTCTTCTTTTGGAACATATGCAGAAAGCTGGTGTTTGTATGTATTAGCCCCTTTGCCAGTATAGTATCATGGTTACAAGACAGTGAGTTTTCTTAAGTGAGAACAACCCCCTCATGGTACCAGGCAGTCATCATCAACATCTAACAGGCAATTTGTGTATGAGAATTTAAAATAAGAGATTAAATATTGCCAAGCGTAAAATTCTTCTGCTTGGAAAAGACTCTTTATCAACATTTGCAGTACCAGTATTGCTTCTACTTTACATTTAACATATAATGATTGACACCTAAAAAATATGTTAGTATTATTATCAGAGACCCAGCCACATTCCCGAGCCTTCTCTTGCCTTTCTTCCATGAGGACAAATCCAAACCAGTGATTTCCATGCTAAATATTTGAAATATTTCAGTAAAGTTCAATTCAAGTCAACTCTCCATTTTTTTTTGGATGTAAGTATTCATCATGTGTGGCAAAAAAAATACAGAGATTTTCATCCAGAACAGCAATTCTGCTAAGAAAAACATAATCCTGGCTGAATTCACTTTCATTGTTGAAAGAAGAGCTCTTAGTACTACCTAGAGTTTTCTCCACCCACTTCTTCGTAAGATGGGATTTCTCTGTAGCTACAATTGCAAATCTAAAGCTTAAATTGCAATTAAGTAGTCCCTCATCTCCTTGTCAAGGCTGATTTCAAAAATGTAACATGCAAGGTCTGATGGGAAGAAACATCTACAGTTACGGTGCTCAGACACTGCGACCTTGATGAGAAAATTCCAGGTGATTTTTCAGTTTACAGCTATTAAGTTGGTTTCAGTCTTTCATTCCAAGTCTTTCTGGCCTGGGACCCACAAAGGGACATAGAAATGGGATCTTCATGGGTCACACTTGTCAAAAGTTTATCTACCCACCAGGCTAACAGGGATATGTGGCCCCAAGCCTTCAGTCCTTTTCTTTAAAGATGCTGCAATTTTTGCGTAAAAGAATAAGAAACAGAATGTACACAAGAACTGCCTAACTATTGCCAAGTATTTTCCTAGGAGACAGACACCTGCATTATCACCTGTGTTCCAACACTTGGTTCTGGTGTTTTATAATAACACAACATAACACAACCTGCTGAAATATTAAGAAATGGAAGAGATTTCAGGCAGACTTTGCTTAGCCTTCAAAGGACACTGGAAGTTCCTGCTGACAACCTGAAATCTGACTTTCCAGCCATTACCATTGTGTCAGCACTATTGCCTTACCTTGTGTTAAACAAACTTTTAACTTTTTACCATAAAAGATCTGGGAATCGACCTGGCAGACATGAACCATTCAAGTTGTTTTTTCAGCCCTGGTTTCAAGGAATAAGGTCTTCTGAATTTGAGTTTGCTTAGCAGACTACTGCTAAATTATCCAGAAGTACGTTGTCTGATTAAATACAGTTCTGGGGGACGAAAGATCTGGAAGGTATTGTTTTTGTACTCTCCCATTGAGCCCTATATTAAAATAAATTATAATGTTTGTGCTTTGGCTTCTTTATGTGTGAAAGACTAAACTGTAAAGCACTGCAAAATTGTATTCAAGAATTTTAAAATCGATATGTAACTCTTGGGAATGGAATATGAGGAGAAATAGATAATATTGCTTTTGAGGTGTATGTTTTAAATGTTAGAAATAATTAGAGATTTACAAAAACTGCCATAATAACAATTAATTTCTCTTTGATTGCTAAAAGTGTTAGCCTAGCTAAAATCTTTAAAGAGTCATTGAAAGACACCATTTCCATCACAGAAGTGACCCCTCTGGCAGAACAGGGGACATCAGGAACTCACTAAAGAAGTGACATCTGGCTTCCTGAGTTTCCCTGTTCCTCTCTCTTGTCCCAAAGACAAGCCAGTAATTACTGAATTTTCCTCACTTTTATTTTAAGGTACCAGAAACTGCGTGACTGTAAAATGAACTGCAGTTTCTTTAAAGAGTGGAGTAGGTTTTACTAGAGAACAGGTACTACAAAACCAGCCAGTGGGAGCCAAGTCACCTCCTATAGCTATCTGGAATGAACATGTGCTGCTCAGATTAAATTGCATTTGATATGGTCCTTGATATGGCCACAGAAGATACGTAAAGCTTCGGATCTAAGGTCTCCTACTGTTGATAATGACTCATATCCTGTATTTTTCACATAAGACAGCAAGTTCCAGCTATTTATGGTACAGCCCATTAAAAATTTCTTTTCATGAAGAAAAAACGCTGTCAGTTGCCATTCAGGAGTTGATGTAGGAGGCCAGCTAGCATGTTACAGAAATTATCAGAGAAAAATACTATAATCACAAAAGAGCCAAATGTTTCCTCTTGAGCCCTTTGAGATAGCAGATGCATAGTCATAAGCAGAATCTTTTGTCTCTGAAGATTTTGTTCATACCCAGATCACCCTAGAAAAAAAGAAGTGTGGAAAATATGGTACAAATGATTTCAGTCCACTCAGTTCTGTGCCATGTATCTCACGGACTTATCAACTCTTCCCCCGACTCTGCCCTAAAACGCAGTATGTGAACGTACCTACACCGTTGTTGAACCATATACGGAAGGAGCAGAGCGCGTACGTGTGCCTGCTGCTGACTCACGTTATACTCAACATCTTGCAGACAAAAGGGGGAATACTACTTAAATGCAAAGCTACAATTTACATTAGTTTTCTTAAAGCCTTAACTGTCTAATCAAAGAATTATTTGTTCAGTTAAATGTGATACTAACATTTACAGTTCAAAGTTTACCGAGTCAAAACTGATATACACAAGCATCTACCCATTTCTCTGGTGTTATGCTTAGCTTTTTACTGCCCTTTGGGTCCTAAGGTCAGTCACTTCAGCCTACAGGAACTCTATAGTGAGGCTTCAGTATCCCAAATCTTCACTGGGAGGAGCATGATGGTGGTGAGGTGATGTTGATGAGGAGTGAGGAATGGGAGAGTCCTCGTTTTTGCAAGGAGTGTGGTATTACATTGATGGTTTCTTCCTCCTCACCCTACAGACAGCTTGGGGTTATTTTTATACATTTTCTAACACATTTTTACACTTTGTTCTTTCACCAGGTTTTTCTACCTGCTGGTTATTTCCTATAAATATTTTATACAATGAAAAAAAATCAACTACAGAATTACTACACTATAGGAACTTAAAATAAAACCCACAGTTATTGCTGTGGAATTTCAGTTGTGAACCAACTCAGCAGTCTATTAAAAAGTCTAAAAGACATTTCTAGGTAAGAGTGCTGAGTTTCCCCCATGCAAGTGGCATAAATTTTAACAGATGCCTTGTTTTTTCAGTTACAATTTTTGACTGACTCATAGTATCCAGATGCTAAACACTGTTCATATTTCACTACACATACAACAAGAGTTCCCAGTTGCACAATGTAATTCATTTCAAAGTAGTCCCTGATTACTGAGGGATGGTTTATAAAATCAAAATGGCCCTTTAAAAATATCACCAGGCAGTAAATTTTACAAGTGCTGAGCTTCAGTCATGTAGGAAATTAGGTGTCAGGAGACTTGAGTTTAATATTGATTGATCTCTCCAGAGTAATAATCTGCCATCATTCCCCTTGGAATCAACAGAATTTTGAATGAAAATCAATACCAGGATATTATGCTGCGATTATATGCCTTGGGGATGATGTATATAGTGAAAAAAATATTGAGATTATCCAGGACCACACTGTTGACAGTATAAACACAATCCAATACGGGAACTGAAGTTCTGTTGCAAGGAAACTTTCACAGAATCACAGAATGGTTGAGGTTGGAAGGGACCCATCAAGATCATCTGGTCCAACCCCCATGCTCAAGCAGGGTCACCTATAGCAGATTGCCCAAGACCACGTCCAGTCAGAATTTGAATATCTACATGGATGGCAACGCTATAACCTCTCTGGGCAACCTGTGCCAGTGTTGGACCACCACTTTCATGACCAAAGTGCTTACTAAACTGCCTGTCCCTACTAAGAATTAATCGCATAAATAATGCCAAAGTGAGAACAGACAAAGCTATTTTTCAGATCTTTTCCCATGTAGTTTCAAAGGGGAAATTTTGATTCTTCATTGTGAAGTAGTCGAGGCCAGCTCTGACATGCTGGTCTTTGGAGACATAAAGGCAGCATCTGCAATCTATATGTACAACCTCTGACCAAAATATTTACACCTAGAAGGGATGCAGATAGACAGGAGACATCAATACCTGGTTATGGGTCCCAAGGGATGGTTATTTTATGAGCATGAAACATATGCATTGCTTTTATTTAAAAAGGTACACAGACCCAAACTGCAAATGACAGGACAATGCAGAAAATGCCAGTGGGTAACATAGGGTCTACTTTTCTGACTGTGATTCTAAACTAAGACTATCCATGTCAAAAGCTGCAATGAAAGACCAAAGGAAAAGGCAATTGCACTATTCAGTGGAACAAATATTTCTGCTGTCAAAAGGGGCAGAAATCAATTCGTAGGTCCACCTATGCAACTACTCCAGTTTCTGGTACTCTGCAATCTTGACTGTGGAATTGTTGCAAAGGGAAGGATTTCCTAAACGTGAATTTCTGCAGTCCCATTCTGGGGAAGAATGGATCAACATTAAAGCCAAAAAAAAAATAAAAAAACAAAAAAAAGTTGGGATACATTAACTTTCCATTTACAATCAGAATAATTCAGGTCCAAAGGGGCTTCAGGAGGTCTGTACTCCAAAACACTGCTCAAAGCAGGGTCAGCTATGAGGTCAGATTCCTCAGGGCTTTATCCAGTTTAATTTTTTCAAAATTAAATTTGCAAATGACTCCTCTGAGGGACATGTATATCAGCAGAGAAACTGGCAAACTGCTGGAGTATAGCTGATTTACAATCTACTCCTGAACTGCAAAAAATATGTTGAAACTGCCAGACTAAGGTCAACAGACAACTCAGGATTCAAGGCGCTTCTGAACTACTATGAAAATTCCTGGATCGTTGTTACAGCATATAAACATGAGACAATGAATCCCACTTAATTTGTGCACAACGCTGGACTCTGTGGGACATACTTGAAATACCAGTTCTGTTCTTTAGAGAACTCCATTCTTTGTCATAATAAGAAACTTTATTGCAGCAATAAAGCAATTTATATGGCCTAGACTTTAAGGCTCAGACTTCAAGGCTTCTTGCACCAAACAGATGTCCAGTCTGGCTCACAGGGCCCGATACTCTTCTGCCACACCGGTATTAATCAGAGTAATGTCTTTACTAAAGTAAACTTTTTCTGAATCATGCTTGGCCAAACCACATTCAGCACAAGAATACACGGCAAAAAGCAGGAATGGGACAGAGATGTTCTGCCCAGGGCCAGAAGGGCTTCTGCTTTTGGCCAGATTATTCTGGAGACGTAAAACCAAATTATTGCATAACATCTGGGAATCCTAACACATACCCATGTCCTACTGAAGACTAATCACAACAGTTTCACATTTGGAAAAAATCAAGTGAGCAGAAACAGTAACTAGTCAAGAAGCATTTAGTAAAAATCCTCCAGAAACTTTCAAAGCTTACAATAGCCCCAGTATTAAAAAAATCAGGTAGCACCTGAATGTTTACAAAAATCAGCAAGGCAGAATAACAAAAACCCCAAAACCAAACAAAAAACCCCAAACAAACAAACAAAAAAAACCCACAACCCACACCACTCACAGGTTATTATTTGTTCCATGTACTTCATAGAGGCCATTATCAGTAGCTTCGGTATTATGATGCAAAATTTCTAATAAGAAGCCTATGCTCATGTGCTCGCAAGGAAACATGCAAACGCAAACTTGACTCCTCAGAGCATACAGCCAATGGAAACTGTGCAGCATGAAAAATTCTGTGTCCTACACTAAGTGTTTTTGTTAATCCTCTGCCTATTCAATTAATTTCTCAACCATCTCAAAGAATCAGACTATATTAGTAGTTCTTACACTTACTTTCACTAAACTGATTATAAAAATAAGGATCAAACAAATGGCCAAAGGAGAATAATCCATGAGTGCATTTCATTTGACCTCAAAATACTGTTCATCAAAAGATTCCTTGCATTTATTTTTTTTAGTATCATCACACACACACTCTCTAAAACTTAAAATAAAAAAAAAAGAAAACACACTAAATAGTTCTTTGGAAATGGGCCTAAGTTTATCTCTTCAAAGGTATGAACAAGCAGGAAGGATACATTTTTAGCAGCACTTGCAAATTCATGTTTCAGAGAATGGTTTGTGAAGTCTGAGAGCATGCCATGCAATGACCTTTCCTTTCTTCCAAGTAATGAAGATATAAAAGACCTTTAAGCTGTATCAGGTTTGGCAGTGACTGTCTCTCAAGTACCTGGATTTAATCATCAACAAGATGCCTCTCATTCTCTTTTGTTGTACTCTCACTTCATTGTTTGCTGTTCCTATTGCAGAAATTCTGCTATTCTAACAAGAAAATTCAGAACATAATCTTCTAAAATGTTTTGCTTCCCCCTCCCCTTAAAAACATCCAAGGCTCACATTAATCCAAAGACTGGGAAAGCTGATAATATCTAAAGGTTGGAGAGAGTATAAAGGAAGAAAATAGGAGAAAAGCATCCTGATGTGAAACTTAATCTAAGATTTGCTGCCAAGCAAGCTCAGAATGTTTGCATTTCATCATGCATCTTTTCATTCGATTGTGTCTAACCTTTCATATGTTTGAAAAACAAGAGTAATAGAAACATCATCTGCTAGATAATAATAGCTGTATTAATGGATAACATGTATTTCACATAGACTGGCGATGAATTATATAGTTTGTAAAAATGTTAGTGCATATACGGGATTAAGGGTTTCTTACTTGAAAGAATTATGAAAAGTTACATGGGGTGTACATGGAGTACTGCATTAAAAATACTGCCTGAGAACAAGCATATCTAAGGCTGCTTTGTATTGCTCCTACAGTTAAATTGAGGCCCTAGTATTCTAGTTACTAAAACATAACCATGACTATTTCTCACCCTCAAAACCAGGAATGATTTATATCCCTTAGCAAGCTCATGTTATAAGAATAAATATATAAATCAAACGAATTAGAGATTTGGCAAAGAATCAGGAAGTCTTAGAGGATTTGCAAACAACAATAAATTGCTGGTTAAAAAAAAAGTCAGTCACATACTTGTATCACATACATGTTTTGAAAGAACAAAGACAATAAATACTTCCTTTTTTGTAGGATTTGCTTCTTTTCTACCTGTTCTTAACTTGGAATTCAGTTATCCACACATTCAGTCATGTAGGGATGAAGACCTCCGTAAAACTTTCTAACTTTTGCACATTAAAAAAAACCCCAAACCAAACCACAATTAAGCTATAAAAACCGAAATGTTAACTCAGCAACTTCTTACTTGAATATACACTGAGAACAGAAACAGCCATTGACTTTAATGACTACAACAAGCCTTTCAGCTTCTTTTGCTTCTTCTAGGAAATCAGCAGCCCAAGCAAGGAGTAAGCAACTCTGCCTGGCATTGCACCTGCCACAGGTAAGCATCTGCAAGTAGACGCTATCACAGACCAGCAGGAACATGGTAATTGCTCACTGCTATAGAAGGCAGCAGTTCTTTGCTCCCAGACCTGCTCCATTCCATCACATATCTGGCCACATGTTAGGTAGATTAGACGGGGCACTTCTCCATAAAGAGATGTTCAGGAGGTTGGAGGGTATCAGTTTGAGTGCTGGGGCTGGCTAATGAACAAGTCCGTTTTAAAAAATAAGGAGGCTTCACCTCTAGATGTTGCTTGGATCTATCTGCCACCCCTAAAGGCTACTGCTATGGCAACACAAAATTAAAATCCCACTAAAAAAATCAGGAAGTTGGGATAAAATGCTTCTGAACAAAGGAGCAGCAGCAGCAAGAATCTCTACTGGCAGATGGACTGAAGAGCCCTGACTTGAATGTGCAACTTAGACCATGGAAGATAATTTGCATGCCTAAAACACAGACATGGAATTATTTCCTTTAAGAGCTGGACACTTTTAGAAGAGAAGCTTACTGAGGATGGCAAGGAGCAAGAATTAAGCAGACATGAAAAATGTCTGTCATGGTTTGAGAAACCCACAACAATTTATTGTCCTTTAGACAATTATCCTATCACCCGATGACCCCTCCCAACCTGGGAAGGGGAATCCGGAAGAAACAAGGAAACCCAAGGGTTGAAATACAAACAAATTTAATTTAATAAGACTAGATAATTAACATTAATAACACCAAAGAACCAATATTGATCCCAATACCAATATGAAATATACAAGGATTACACTCAGCCAATCGCATCAGCTGGAAGCTGTGCACTCCCAGCAGAGGACAGTAAACGTTGGACACTGTGATCGCTACAGCTTTGCGAGGAAGGGAAGGCCTCAGGGGTCTGGCAACCCAGGGCAAGAAGTTCTCAGGATCACAGCCATCATAGGAGAGAGAACATTGCAGCCAACTTTCTAATTTATATTGAATGTGACGGTCATGGTATGAAATGATCCTGTTGGCCAACTTGGATCAAGTGCCCGGGTCTCGCTCCTCATCTCTGCACCTGGCTAATTCAGAAACACTGAGACCTTGAAACCCACATACCATAGCTGGCTATAAAGTAAATATTTTCACAAATTCAGACACTAGAGTCTTCTGAAAGTAAAGTTTTCCCATTAGAAGATAAATTAGTTCTGTGTCACTCAAACCAGGACAACGTCTAACACAGGAAATCGTCTGGGTAACAGCAACCAATCATTTAACTACTGCTACAAACAAAAAATAGTATCTACAACAACACTACAAACACTAACATTGTTAATAGCAGTGCCTACCTCTCCTGGAAGCCAGCTGACTTGCTTTCTCTCACTTGAAGCTCCGTCAGTGTCACTATATTAGTGGCTAACTGTTGCTGCAGACATAGGGCAAAATGCCTGTGCACACGAGACTCCTCTCCCTCGCACAGCAACGACAGCAGACCTTTACTTTTAGGAAGGGAAGGGAAGGAGCTTTCAATTGCGATGCTTCACCATGCTTCAACTGTACAGTCCTGTTATAACGGACCCCATGGGGAAAGTGGAGCAATGAAACTAGAACAGGTGAGAGAGACTTCCAACCTTTTGAAGGACTCTAGACATAAGTGGTAACAGTCACATGAGTGCAACCACTTGAGTTTGTTTGTTTTTTAATGTCAGACAACACAAAATGTGCTTCAACGGACCACATGAATCTGATCTAATACCACACTGCTACCTAAAGGGGCAAGCTCCTTCCCCTTACCCTAGTGTATTAATGCTGCTTCCCTTGTATTAGTGCAAGCATTTGTGCGGCCACATGGTGAGCTTATCAGGCTGGAACTAAGCCAACAAAAAAAAAACAACATAAAAACTGCTTCATTTTCAACCAGCATGGTCCCTTGCTCCAGCATGCTGTGTGCTCCCTTGGCAACAGCCCAAAGGACAGGGCAAAACGCATGGCAGAGGACGAAAGGGAAGGCAGAATCTCTCTTTTCAACAGAAGCCTGGCTTAAAAACACCAATGCCAGAGACGTGGTGTATGTTAAACAATCTGAATGGAAATTCTGGCCATGGACTGTACATCTTCTATCCTCAATTAAGATGTACTGAAAAAAAGGTCAACATTTCCTTGGTAATTAAAATCAGAGATACTTGGTTCAGCAACGCATCTCTGATTGTAGAGGAGTGCTTTGGATTTTCTTTAAGTGCCTAAGTTTACTGAAGTGAAAAGTAACACTGTTCTTGTCATTCTAGAGGTGAAACTTGGAATAAACGGTGCACACTTCATAAAACTGAGAGCCTGCTTTGGAGACCAAAATAGTAGCTCTGCAGTCAGTGCTCCAAAACATGAAAGCAATGGCTGGGTATGCTATTGCATGAATCATAGGTGGGGAGTGAATTAATCAGTGTAAAAACCTCAGTAGATAAAGTAGAGAAACTAAAGGATCTGCAGTTTGAATTGTTAATTTCATTGTCTTTTCAATATATTTCCACTGTACAGCCAATCTTTCATATCTCTCTAAGGCATTACCATTGCTCAGGCTTCTTCAGGGAAACTAACCACATCGGAACTGCTTTAGTTTCACATACAGAGGATATATCTGCAACCAAAGCTTTTCAATTTCATTATTGACCAAAAAGCACAATCTAAATTCTTCAGTTCTATTTCTTCTGTAGTCACGTTTTTATGTGTATTCAAGACCAACATGATAATTTATCACGCAGAAGTGGTTATGCAAAACTGTGTCTATTTCTACTGTAAGAGGGTGGGGGTGAGGGAACTTATGCCTTTCAACAAGAAACTTTAATGCGGAAAAACACAGTTTATTTTAAAATGTCATTCCTATGACATTTTTGCCTTTTTTGGAGACGCGTGGCTTGTTTAAAAGATACAAGTACTTTCGAGCCCACAGTTCCCCAGGGAAATGGAAATGTGAGTCCGATTTCTTGCAGTTGCATAAAAGCACAAAAAACTCAAGCATTAAATCTTAACTTTTTGATTATTGCCGAATGACAACTTTAGGATCTTTACTCCTTAAACAACTCCCTTTCCTAAAACATCCTACCAACTAGGCTTCCCATGAAATAAAACCCATCTTTTACCAATGGACTTGAAAAAGCCACAATGAAGAAGTATTCTCAAATCTTGTAGCTCATTTAGATTGCTAATAAAAATCCTTTATCAAATGTCACAAAACCTGCGATTACACCAACTGCTTTGTAGATGCTTGACTGAAACTGAAATGAAATTCAGGAGGTATTCAACTGTACATAAGGATTTAATTACATCCTTCCAACACTTGACATTATAGATATTCATAACACTGAATTTTGATCCCAAAATTTCTTAGATTTCAGCTCTCTGTGTCTTGAATGGAAGTTCAGTTACATCTTCAGTATTAGACATGAAAGAAAACAGGAAGGATGACTAGTGTGAGTGTTTGGCTATATAACAACCTGCCTTTGAAAAGTATGCAAGAGACATATACATTATTGAGCTCTACAGCATTCACTTGTGCAGGACTGCTGCAATGCCACTACTTGTATAATGAAAGATAACATCTTTAATGAAATGCATGCATTTGAAACTACTGGATAGCTATATCCCTGTTTCCTCCCATTCTCTAACTGCCAATGGCATTTACTCGCAACTGGAAGTTTCTCCTCTAGAAAGCAGCATCTCCAACATCACTGCATGCCTCCAGCACTCAGTAGTCCAAAAGAATTGGCAGCTAAAGGCACTATACCAATCTACATAGTCTTCCCCAATTACAAAACTCTATTGGCCTTTTGTTCTTTAGTGCAAAAAGGGCACGCCTTTCTGCCATCTCCCACCAGTCTACACACAGGTTTTCTCCACATCTTTGCCTCACTCATTCTGATTCAAGTGCTAATAATGCAAGAGGGGCCTTGGTTTCTCCCACAACTTTAATCTGACCAGTCCAGTACAAAGGCGTTTCTAACCATAGGAAATTCCCATTTTAATAAATGCAAGTTTCTAGTACTCTCACTATACAACACACATGAGATACAACATAGTCATCAGACCACAGGGGTAAAAAGGCCCCTAAGAATGCGCTGCAAAACAATATATAACCTATATATTAACCAAAAAGAGCAATTGTTTGTAGATATTTTTTTTTTGTGGTACCTATTGCCTTTTTGTCTTCTGAGTTACAACAACATGTACAGTATACAAAATTGCACTTCTATAAGAGGCAGAAACAGATTGATCTTATCCTATTAAGAATGAAGTGGCAAGATGTTAATGCCCATAAACCCATGCTAGAAAAATAGCTGCATTTCACAGGTAAAATACATTTTTAAAATTCTAAAAATGACAGAACAGCCTTTATCATTGCAGCACATAGATAAAAGAAGGAAATTAAACACCAAGATATGACTCCTGTCACCTGAAATATCTAATGCAGCACTCCTCTCTCCTAACTTAAGTGCTCTTCCACTGTTCTCTGCTGCACCACTCTGTTAACATTAACTTCCATGTGATTTCCGTATCTACAAAAACATGTACTCACATTACTGTAGTTACTCTTGTTAAATGAACCTGCACACCACGAAGTCACAGTTCTGTAAAGGGTGTTGCAACACCTATTATCAGCAAGTAATATTTAGGAAGAAATATATGTTTAAAATGATATGACAAGCGATACTATAGTTAAGAAAGAGGATCTCCTTCAAAAAAAAAGTATTAATGATTCCACGAAAAGCAGAGGACACAAAAAATTCTGTTTTCGTACATCATACATATACTTACATATGTGTATATATATACATATTGCTAAATATTCCGATTTTTTATACCCAGTTCAACTGGGATACTCTAACATATTACACAGATGAATACAAGGATAAAGATTCCTTGCATTCACCATTTTTAATAGATTAACTCCATTTTTAGGATGACATAAACGAGGCAAAGAGATCAAGTCAAGAAGAAGTTATCCATAGTTTGAGGCTGGACTTACATCACATTAATCTATACTTACTAGACAATACTGTAGTTTCTAAAGTACTTTCTCCATTTCTGTATGTGCATTAATCTCATTTGCAACATATTTAAAAGATCAGCCTTTATCTTTAATGGTTGCTTTTTGAAAAATAGGACAATGATCTCAATAGCAATTTAACCATGCTGCAAGTGACACATTCATCTGTCCTTTCTAAATGAATACATAATGCATTTAATCGAGTAACCCTAGACCATGCTGTTAATCAGTGCTGGAATATAATTTATCAGTACCTATTTCCAGTTTAATTTGCAAAAATAATTAATTAGCTTATGGAATTAATATAAAGAAGAAACTATGTAATTATCTGTCAAAAGTAATGCTAGACATAGCTCTTACTCATCTTTGGATATGCAAGATTCTGAAAAAAATTCTAAAATCAGACTTGCACGTAACATGACCTTTTCTTAAGTGAATAATGAATGTTCAAATCAGGCAAAGAGACGTATTTTTTGAAGACTTTATGAAAACCAGTCAGAATTTCTGCAGTGCTCCCAAGTATGTGCTAGAAAATAAATGGCTACATAAAATGCACATGGCAAACAAAGATTTGGAAAAAAAAAATTTGGTATGTTTTAATTGCATAGGTAACAATAGGATATTTCCTACAAATGACAATGGACAATTTATCTGCCAGCACTAGTACTGGAGACATAAGATGAAGGATATAAAATATAACACATTACAGATTGTTAAAGTTTAGCATATTTTGAAAGGTTTTGGTCAAATCCTATAAATACAGGAGTTGCTTTAGTGGAATCAAGATTCCAAATGAGGGAATAAAAATCAATAATCACTTTAAACCCCTTAGTCATACTTATCTTCACAGAGATTCAGATTATTTGCTAATAATATTACCTAATTTTACCTGTTCTGTTATGCAGTAGGCAGTACCTCATGCTTACAGAAAGCTGACATTACCTTTAAAAGGGTTCACCCAAGTGTCCCTCACAACATGAGGCACGAAAAGTCATTAGAACAGTGGAAGCTGTTCACAGTCTAGCAGGACTAGGCCTTTATTTCTTAAATAGGAAAGCAAATATTTTCAGTAACCAAAACAATCTAATTTTCAAGACAGTCACAAAAACTGTTAAGTTGAATATGAGGTAGAACAGTAGGGAATTCAGAAGATAAAACTGCCAGATGACCTTTGAAGTGGATAACGTACCACGTTGCAAGAATTAGACAAACAAAAACAATCAAAATGTGCTCTATTAATCACCCGAAATTCCTGTCCAGATTCAAAACACTGCAAGTCATCCCAACCTTGAAATTGAAGAGATTTAATATCACAAGGAGAAACAACAATTTTGTACTTCCTGCTACAGCATCTCCCTCTTCCACATTCAACCTTCATTGTTCCAGAGGAAGGGGGAACCATAGAAGCCAATTCCTTATACTGGGGCTGGAGAAAGGTGAGAGGAAAGAGGAAACTCTTTGGAACACCAAATAATATAGTGCAAACCAGCAAACCAGCAAGATTAACAACGGTCAAGAAAAGACTCTTGTTAGTCCCCCTTGGGTTCCTAGTTTGCTAGTATCACAGAGGACACCTTTCAAAACTTACTTTTGCAAGTTCCTAACTTCATGGTCCCCCCTACCTTGTCATACACCTCTTCCACAGATTCATCATGCTCTGGCTTAAGGTAACTTAAGTTCTGATGATGATATTCCTTTTCATTCAGCTTAGACCACTAAGTCATGTCATTATACAATGAGAAATTAGTTACTGTTCAGTAAAACATTAAGTCTACAAAAAGCATCTGCCTAAAGATAATGAAGCCCACATCTGGTTAAGGATTCAAAAAAAAAAAAAAGTACAATTATCTTACAAATTCCTTATGATGGAGAAAATATGTAAGTCACATTTAAATCACAAGTATTTGCTTTCTTCTTCCTCACAAAACAAAAAGTAATCCCCAAATGAGCCATATTTTATTTAAATTTACTCTACATACCTCTCAATCATAAATATTTACCTTGTCATATATCTTCATGATTATACTGACATCAATAACAACAATTGGGTCTCACAAAAATAATGCCTCAAAGGGGATATTAAACAATCAGTGTAGGGTAAATAATTAGTTAAAATAAGTTTATTATTCTGGAATTAATCTTTAATTATAGACATATAGTGAAAACATCAATCTATATTCACACAGCCTTTGAAATGCAGTCCTGGATATTTTATTGGAGAAACATGTGTCCCCATCACCTGGATTAAACAAAATCCTTCAGCAAATTTTGTATCTAGGTTGTGAATCAGCTAGGATAAGATAGGCACTGCAGCAAGGCTCGTCATCTGTTTACCTGGTATTTCATGCATGCTGGCCAACATGTTGATCTTCTTTAAACCAAGCCCATTCTGAGAAACTGGTGTTTACTCACAGCAGTAAAAGAAACAAAATCCCTCCTCAGGGTCCAAGCAAGTACATAAAAGCCCACATAAGCTTTCTAGTTACCACATGGGGCAGTACAGGGCACAGGACATGCTACTCCCATAACACAGGTTTCCGTAGCTATGCTTAAATACAGATTTCCATTAGTGTATTATTTCTCTTTCCACAGCTTCAGGTCAGGATAACTAATTATGATAACACAAGGTTCTACCAAGACATCTCTTATTGCAGCTGCAGCTCCACCCTTTCACATATTTCACACAGCAAAGAGAGGGAACGCAAATAAAATATTGCTCAGAGTAATCATGAATACATAAGAACTGTCATATTATGAGCTTTTTCTTTACATAATATACTGGAAAGTCCATGGAACAAGTAGGCAGGTACTTGGGACTTCCCCCACACATACGCTTTGTGGCAAGTGGAAAAACTCTGGTATGGTTTACTTCTGCAAGTTAGCAATCACCTTTATTATAAAAATGTAAGAAAATTTGTTTGAAGAACACTTGAAGATTTTTATCTTAAAAAACAATTGTATATATGACTGGAAGCAGATTCACCAATTAATTTTCAGTCATTTTCTTTCAAGATTGTTATTCATGTAAACAATTATAGAAAGCTAGAATTATTTTCTAAATGCATCAGTATGATGCAGGACTAAGATATACTTTGCTTTGTCTAATGGAAAGAGCTTTTAGGCTGTGAAAAATGCTAGTGATGGAATTGTCAATCATTCAAACAAGTAAATAGCTTTTTTCCTCTAAATTATGCTTTCAGAAGATTTTCATAGCTATTTAAACTCAGTCGCTCACCACTTGTGCGTTATTACTTCTGTTAAAGGTTCTTTCTGTCACTTATGTCCAGAAATCTTTACTTTCAGCTACTAGGAAAGTTCTGAGAGCCACAGGTCTGCATATTTCTCCAGACTCTCTGAACTTGAACTTCAGACACTGAAATCTGGCAAGTGCAACCTTCCACCAGCACCTCAAGACTGTTTAATACATCAATCGCAGCCAGGTCAACTGACATCTGAAGAACACTTAGAGGCCTCCAGCCTGCTGGCTGTAACTCAGGAGGCTCCCTCCTCCATGTAACAGGAGAACCTGCCTCCGCAGCCAGTCCTTTAGAGAGAGAGACTTTCTCCCATTTGAGCCCACTATACTCCACATCTACCAGAAAGAGCTACTTGCACAGTACTATCAGGTGTCTGAGCCAAATCCCCCAAGACAACAGGTAAGTGAAGACTGAAAAGGCTGGGCAGGGAACTGACAAAAAAGAACTGGGATTCACACGCCTTTGTGGAGCAAACTAACACATTATTTTGTAAATGGAAAAGGCTAGTAAGTGGTTGGTCGTTAGAAAAGATTTCCTAATGTGGCTGCAAGTAACCTGCTAACTTGGGACTATATTCTCTTCTTGGTGTCACTGTGTCAGCTGAAGAGTTTAATAAGTCATTCTGTCTCTAGCTGCTTATTGTTGTCCTTCTTGAAATAGGGTGCCACACCTTCCAAATCTGCTGCTTATTTGCTTGTATGATAATACACCCTGGCCTGTTTTAGTAAGAAAGAAAGGTTGTGTCAGAAGAACTATACTCCTACTGTTTAAACTAACCCAGCTTATTTTTTCTCTAATGGGTAAGAAACCGCTGATGTCATGGACCTGCAGGAAAACAAGAGTGCTGGTGACCTCTGTCAGTATAGGTGGAACTAGAACAGGACACGCATCTAGACTTAATGTTCAGTTTCAGAAGGCCACGTAGTTTTTGCTTTTTCTTTTCCTTAAAGGTGCACATAAAGTTATTTGTTATGCCAGTATTAATCTGAGTATCATATTGCCAGTTTTAAAATGGGAATACAAATATCCCTTTGCTTCAGAGGAATGTTGTGAAAATCAGCTGGTTGATATTTACAAACCTTTTGTATATCCATGCTAAGCACCACAAAAGCCTTTAAAAATAACACTTCTGTGTTCATTCTGTGCTGATAGAGAGCAGGAAAAGCACTGACTACTCTTCAAACCATGAAAAAAATATAAATAATAGCTTTGCAGTAAATGTATACAATCTTTTAATTAATATATTTTGATATATTAAAGCACATACACAAATAACCATAACAGCTACCAATTTTAAAAAATTGCACAAGCGACTGTGATTTCTTACTATTAGGAGTAATTTCCTATTAATCTTAGCAAAGCTACTTCATCAAGTTCTTTGTGATTAGAAGGCACCTTTGACTAAACCACAATAGTCTGGACTAAACAATCTGGACTAAACCACAAGTATACTGCATGGTGACAAACAGTATACACACTGAGGAAAGATGTTTGGGTTAGTATTTTCTGAACATTCTCAGTTTACAGAGCATTCTAAGAGCACAGTGTAACAGATGGATGGAGAGAGTGTGTCCGGATAAATTACATACATTTCTGTTTCGATTTGAATTGTAAATACCATGTTGATACAAGTTACCCTGTGATTAAGTTGCAGTACACGCTTACGTAATCTTCCGCTAATGTGAAGTGTTGAAAAAAATGCTGTTAACCAGAAGCATGACGGAGTTATTTGAATGCAAGTAAAAAGCAGTTAATAGAGAATACCGTCTTTGTAAACAGATTTTGATGGATTTAGCTCCATCGTTTATAAAACCAAGAGACTAAACATAAAGTGCAATTAGGATATTGAATGTCTTCAGTACCAAATCCCTTGTGAATTGCTACATGAAATATGGAAGCTGTCACTCAGAATTAATAAATACTGCATTTCAGTATTTTATAGAAACAACAATTTTTTCCCTACTAATCTCTATTAATGAAAATCTTGGAAACATTCTATCTCCCAGTTCCTTGAAATGAAGGTGTCCAGCGCAGTGAATATAAGGCTGGGCAGTTGAAACTTAAGTCTGCTTTTAACTCTGATCCAGACTTCCACTCTCGCTTTGGGTGAGTCCAGCTGCATCCAGACTGAAACTGGAAATGCTTCCCATCTTATGGATTTGAGTGTGCATCTTGACCTATGGAATGGTAGGAGACTGGGTGGGCACTGTCACATGGAAGTATCACAGGCAGGAAACCCAGTCACATAGGATGGAAACTACCTCATGCAGTGCAGGTGCAGCCTTGAACAATCTGTCCTGGACAAAAACCTTGTTAAATTCTAAAGCCTCTTTATTTAGTGAGGAAAAAATGCAATCAGCAGGTTAAGGACTCAAATTAAATAATCACTATAGCCATGAACCACAAGCTGCTGTAACATTATGCAAGGTCTACAGTCCAATGTCAACTGACACACAACTAGCTAGTTAGAAATCATCGCTTAAAAAGTTATTACCACATGACCTATATTTTATGTGCCCACTGACATGTGCCAATGTAAAATCCTGTATTCTGACCTTTTCTTCAAAAATCCCATATTTCCACACTGACTGCACAAGCAGAATGTCTCAAAATGCATATAATCAAACCTTTCCTCTGTGTTACAACACTCACAGGGTCTTGAGAGTTCTTTAAAAGAGAAAGGTCATAAATTGCCTTTTATTATGTAAGCACAAGATTGAAAACTCCTCTATTGTAAACCTTCCATAGTATTCAAAAAACACAGATAATGGTAAGGTAGAATTGACTTTATGAATTGAGAAATTTCTAAAGAAGTTTGCAAATAAGTGTCCTACAGTACTGTGATATTTTCTTTTACATCTCAGAGCCAAAAGAGATTTTACTTTAAATTACTCATTAATAGAAATAGTTTTATTATCTTTGTAAAGACATTTCTCTCAATGCAGAAAACTGTGAGATGGGCTCCCTCTAGAGTCTTATCTGTGATACAAACTTTGAATTATAAAAGATTGCATAGGTCATTTACATGTGCTAACATCCTACTTAGTTCCCTTCCAAAACAAAGTTCTGAGATACCAATACTGAAAAAAATCTTCACATTCCCAGTTAAATAGGTTTACGTATTTGTAAAGATCAATTAAATTCTAACGCAGTGCAGTAAATTTTGCTCTTCCATGTATCTATCACAAGATCCAAATAAATTGAGATATTCAAAAACCTGAAGCTAAGCTTAGAAATGGAATCCTCTAGCTGTATTTTTAAAAAAGTCTTTAAATAAATGCATTATGTACACGTAAAAATATCCCTTTCCCCTTGAACACCTCTTCAAGTTGTTTCAGTAATTCAAGTAGAACTCACAGCAACCTGGAGTTTGATCTTGTTTGATTCAGGTCAGTGGATGCATTCCCACTGATACAAGCATGAGAACATGCAAGCAGATTATTAGCTCCACAGCAACTAGAGAAGGGCATAAAAAATGTGGGTGGACAACTTTTGCCATAAACTAGTGAAGCTGTATTATAACCCATACTCGTGGAAGCCGTATTCTTGTCTTCTACCCAAAGTAGAGTGTGGAGGGGGGATGGTGAGCAACAGAGTGAGACTGGGCTGTGTCTTCTTTCCCCCACTAAACGGGCCAGGGAAGCAGACCTGAAGCAGCATAGATGGGTTAGTAGGCTGAATCAGGAAAAAGACTGGCCTCCTTAGTTTTTCTTCCCTAAGCAAAGTGAAATCATGTTGTGAATCTGAGGATATAGTCCCTGACACAATTCCACTAGCAGCTCCATGCAAATATACAGTACCTCTTTCTCCACCTCATACAAGCAGCAGTGATGACCCCTAGGGACAATGAATACGACGATTTTACAACAATGAGCTGTTTCATTTCATTTTCTATAAACTGGTAAAACAAAAGAAGCAAACAAGTGAAGAAAAAAAAAAGAAAAACTTTTGAATGTATAAAATCCCAGTGTTAATCTAGCACCTTCCCAGCCTTGTGTTTTTATGTTCGTTTCCTGCTCATTGGGAAAGAAAACACAAGGCTTTGCCTTCAGAAATATATATTATATTGTAGATGTGACAGCCTCTTCTAGAACAAAAAGATTATTACTTCCTTATAAATCTGACAATTACAGTTATGTAATTAACGGAGCTGCACATATATACATCACAACCAAAATAAATACAGATTAAAATCTGTCATTGACAGAGATACAAATGATCATAAAAGCTTCCCTCACTTCCTAATACTAGGATTGACGCTCATGTTTTGCTCTACAGTTCTAGATCTAAATCTCATATTGTTCTTAAAAAAAAAACAAAAACAAACCAACTAGCACATCACTAGATTAAGATGGCTATTAAGTTTTCTTCAAAACAGTTAAGAATAGTTTTCAGATCGTTCTTTCCCCACTGTACATTATCAGTTAACTTACATTTTTCCTTTGCAATCTACTAGGTGCATTGCTAGGGCTGGTATCATAGTCATCCTCTGCCAAGTCTGGCAAAGAAAAGGTATAGGGAGTAAAGAGTCTGATGCCTTGACTATCTCAGTCTTCCTTAAATCCTTAGGCTGAACACAGAAAACGCTCTGCGCAATCTCTTAAAAAAACAGTGGCACTGCATAAAAGAAGAATATGTGGAACGGCATCATGCGGGGCCTTAGGCTTTTGACATGTATATGCCAGAGTTCAGTCAGCTAAAAGCACTACAGGCTTAGAGAGCAATAATATTCTATAAAATATTCTCATTTTTTAAAATCACCTTATATTAGTGAGTAAGCACCAAGACAAATAGAAATAAATGCATTATGTCATATTTTCCTTTCTTTATGCTTCAATGCAAAATTACACGTGTAATTACATCACACAAATTTTCATTACTAATGCAGTTAAGACTTCCTTCTAGTTTTACCTATTAACAAAACAAGCTTAGCATCTGTTATCATAGGTTAGAAAGGATTATCAAATACAACATCACATAAGTTTTCGAACGCAAAATTAATTCAAGACCTTCTATAAAGCTCACTCTGCCTTGAATTTGTATTAACTTCCTTTCTTTTTTCACAGGTCCTACAGCTCCCCACCAGCTGTGTAAAAGACAGGGTTTGGGGTTTTTTTTAGCATGCTTGGAAGGTAAGTTTCTAAAAAATAAGCGAAGGAATGAATCACTATCAACATAAGTTTCTTCAGGGAGAACCCCTTTTGATAGCTCCATATTTTACACTTTAAAGGATTTCAGGCAACGTGCATCCCAAAACCTGAATGTACTGCATCCCACAATACACCATCAGAAAGCATGGTAATATTTAGTCTGTGATTAATTTTATGACATCCTACAAAAAATATGTTCAAACATCAATAAATCAAGTAGTTACTCTAAACCACTCATCTATTGATTTCCTTAGGAAACCAGCAGCCGCAGCAGCCAACCCACTACCCCACTTCCAGCAGGATAACTTTGCAGCTCCAAACTCTTACCGCAGCTAGTCCAGCAGGCTGTTTGGCCTGGGGCTGAGCTGAGGCTAGGCATTTAATATTCCCAATCCAAAACCAAGGCAGCACACTTCTGGGAGCTCTGATTTGTAAGATAGACAAGATGGAGTCAAAGCAGAGGGATCTGAGCATTAAATTGCTGCATAAACTGCTGAGATGAGCACCATGTTTTCTCTCTTCCTAGAAGGCAACAGTTAAAAACATCCCTTTCAGCTGAGCCTGGTATCTTCCAGTCCAGCGCTCTTCATAACACTACTACTGCTAATCCATCCCACCACCACTGAGATCAGCACAATTGCATGAGCACAACTCCTCTGTGCTGCAGTCCGTTTCAGACAAGTGCCTGCAGTCAAACATCCTTCACTTTACCAGCGGCAGCCAAGACCATAGCAGGGAAGCAGGTCCAGGTGGGACCTAGCCATAGGTGGGACCCGGCCCCAGGTCCCACCACAAGGCCATGCACACTGGCAATGCCCTTTTCCCACAGAACTTGGACCTGCCCACATCTCGGCTCTGCCATTGTTCCAGGCCAGGACCCAGCCGCTTGAGTGCATGGCTGCCCTCGCCTGCCATCCCCCAGCCCAGCCACACAGCTCAGCTTCAACTACAGCACTGGTTCAATACTGATATGAAAGTTGTTCACTGTAAAGGCTCTTAGTAAGTATCGCATTTTTGAGCAAGTGCCAAGCAGTTAAAAATTGCTTACATATTTACAATAAATATCAAAGAATGTCAGGGTTGAAGCATGCTGATTTGCAATCTATGTATGAATGCTAGTTTACATAACAAAAATGAATCACAGTAACTTTGGCTTCCACCATATTCTGATAAATTCTTGGATCACGTTAATACATTATGGCATTTCTATAGCTGTTAAATCTACTACCTCAATTGTACAGACTTAAGTTCTGCAAACATTCATACATGCAAACAACCTCTCTCTTTTTTTTTTTTTAAGTACAAAGCACTTCGGTGAAGTCATGTTTTTCTTAAACAAACGCACACGAATGCAAAGTAACTACAGAACTGAGACTATGTGTACTCAACAGTTTCCTCTAATTTTGATAAGAGTTTCTTTCATAACAATCCTGGTAATATCCTTATAATTGGCTTGTAAGAAATCCCATATTATTACAACCTTTCACCTTAAACATAATTTGAGGACGGAGTTAAAAATCAAACACAAACATTTTTTTTCTTAATTCAAATACTGTTTAGTAAAGAAACTGTAAAAGATGTAGTAAAGTAAGATGAGATTTCCAGAGTTGTGAAGAGGACACTGTGACAATTCCCAGTGAGTTTACTGAAACTCGCACCAGTTCACACCACAGGGAAAGCAGTTCTCTGTTCAGGATCCAGCCCAGGAACCAGAATGGGCATTTAAAACCTTGTATTTTGACTTTAGCACATATATTTATTGTGAGTGCAAACTGACTGAATTGACAGTGTTTATTAGAAATCCTCACTTTATTACAATTTCAGCATAGAACTTAAAACTATATGATGATTCAGAGCATGAATTAGGAATCTATTTACGGATCATGAATTTTAACAGGAGCACAGGGAACAACTTTAAAGGAATATAGATAAAAATGCCATTGACATCAGTTTTAAATTAACGAGCCAAGATTAGGTGGCTATCGTTACTTAGGCTCATTAAGGATATCTGAATGTGAATCACAAGAAATTTAAAATAATATATTGGGTTTATCCATCAGGCTTTTAAAACACTTTTGTCTCATCACAAATTATAATACAAAGTAAATAAATGCACAATGCAAATAAAACCATTTTAAATTCTCTGTACTGTTTCAAAGGCTGAAACTGCATCACCCCTTACAGTCAGATGTATAAGCAATGATATATGGCATAGCAGTGGAAGTGAATGCTTTTTCTCACAATGCTGCCTGCAGAAATCAAACTAAGCACAATACCTAATACAAAAACCCCATTGTATGTTGACGACTGTAATACAGGTAGAAGAGGTCACGTTAATACAGCACATAAGTGTATGCAATTGGATGTTCCAATTATTCTAGAACATGTCTGTAATGAATAATCCTCTGCTTGCAAAGCAGAAGGGGCAGCATCATAATTGCAAAGAACAGCAGTCAAACACCTGTTCCATCCTTCAGTGGTAAAATACTAAATAAAACCAAAGTAATGACCTATGTGCCCCAAGGGAGGATGATTTTAAATCTCAGTGACAAAAGAACAGTTGTATTTCTAGTCCACAAACAAGCTGCCACACAGTTTGCTCCTACTGTGTATGAGAATATAGAATCATAGAGTCACAGAATTGTTTGGGTTGGAAGGGACCTTTAAAGGTTGTCTAGTCCAAACACTCTGCAACGAGCAGAGCATATCTTCAACTAGATCAAGTTGCTCAGAGCCCCGTCCAGCCTGACCTTGAATGTTTCCA
>VZSZ01000045.1:0-122669 GCA_013398815.1 Ibidorhyncha struthersii | reverse complement strand
AGATGTCCCTTCCAACCCTGACGATTCTGTGATTCTGTGATAAGAGTTTAGCTAGAATTGATTAGTCATATAAGAAAGCTATTTAAATCCTTTGGGACTTCCAGCAAAGCTACAACTATGCAACCCTAGAAACATTATCTGATATTATTTTCATTTTTGACAGTAGTTTTCTCTAGAGCTAGTACATTAGAAAGCAACAGATAAAAACTTTATTCCAGAGGTTTGCTATGCTGTGGAGAGGTTGTTTTCCTAGAGTTCTTATGAGTGACAATATCATGTATCATTTAAATTTTGTGTTGACATCATGTCTTCAGTGGAGTCAACAACTCACATCATGAGATTTGGTTGACAAGCACAAAAAGGAACCTTCAACTCCAAGGTATTCTGATTCGTGTGTTCCCCTTGAGGTGTTCCCTTTGTAGCAAATCTGCTGATTTAAGTACTATCTACGTACTGAAATAAATATTCAAAAGTTGTTCAAACTTTTCAGAGTCCAGCACATTGTAATAGCCAAGCCCTTTTCCACTAATTGCACCAGCCGGACACTGAGAATCACTGCAGCGAGGCAGGAGATTCCCCCAACTGTGAAACATGACTCTAAATCAAACCAAAGCATCCATCAATGTTTTCCTGAAGGAGAGTCAACTACAAGACTACTTTTTCGATTAAGTAGATTTAAATCATAGGTCACCACTGACCTTACTTTACCCATCTTTGTTGCCATTGTGCAGGGAAGAAGAACTATTTTGTCTGTCTTTTACTTAAGAATATCACCCTGATTTTACTCCATTTCTTTCACGAGGAATAATTGCCACCATCATCATCATCCCTTGTACTGGGAATGTACCTACAAGCCACAGAGAGAGACAGGAGACCTATCTTTAGGTAAAAAGCAGAAATTCATACCACTTTGTTGACCACCCAGGTAACAACAGTAGAAGGCACTGGTGTCTCATAGTACTGTGTATCAAAATTGTGGAGGTATAACTCACTACCAGCAAAAGCAAAACTTGGATCTCTGAGGAGAATCTCAGAATCACATGATCTCGCATTACTTTCAGGAGACACTTTCAACCTGGGGCTTTGGTTACCTTTTTTAAAATATAGCTACCTTCTGGGTATGCCAAAATACTTAGATATTCAATCATGTCATGGCTAGTAATTTCTAGGGTAAAACCTATTGTCATTCTTAGGGTAAAACCTATTGTCTTCAACAGAGCTTATACCAGATGTGAGTTTAGCCCTGGATGTTAAAAACCACTGCAGTACAAGATGAAAAAGTCTTCCTAAAAGATAGCAATTTTATTTGCATGCAGAAGGATGGGTAACAGACATCTGGCTTAGCAGGAGTGAGCAGCACCAGTGGCAGCATGAGCAGCAAATTTTGTTATTATTAGCAATTCAAATCCAGGTATCAGATCGGTTTTGTATTTGAATCATTCATCAGGGTTTGCTCCAAGGCAAAAACTTTCTTTCTGAAAGTTCTGTAAAATTTCAGTCAAAACACTTTTCCTTTTCTCCGTAGAATGAAATAGAGGGGAAAAGAACAGAGAAAAACACATCAAAGGAGATTTTCCAAGAGTATTAAGATTTTTGATGTTCAAAACATAATTGCAGCATTATTTACAATCTATAAATTCAGTGCCGTCCTGAGTCTATAGGAAATTATGAAACAGGTTTCTCTTGGGCAGTTCTCTGACTTCCATGCACGTGTGAAACTTCTAGTGATTTGTATGGTTGGAAGAATCACCAGCTTTTCATCTCTGTTATTAACACTCCAGCAACCGTCTTGTTAGAATCCCTTATCCTGTGATTACAATGCGTAGACTTACTCCAAATGGCTCTTTCTGCTTATGTAATGATCTTTCAATACTGAATCCTACTAAGACAGTCAATTACTAGCCATTCTCCCCTGTCAGAGCAATGAAGCATTTATGTACTTGAGATATTCATGTCTGGAGCTTTAGTTTTAAATCTAAGAGCTCCCCTCACCTTCTGAAATTCCTTGCTTTATCAAGTGAGTTTTTTATATAAAGCCATTACTGAAGGAAAGAATCTTTCATTATTCATCACTCGCTAGCACCAAAAGCCTTGAAAGTATAATAGAAAACAGTCTCTGTTTCAGCATTCAGCAAGGTAGATAAACCATTATCTCAGTACATTAGGAGACACACAGCCTGAATATATCCCATTTGAAGCATCCATGAATGCTTGCAGTGTCATGGAATCACAGAATAACAGAATGGTCAGGGTTGGAAGGCACCTCTGGAGATCATCTAGTCCAATCCCCCTGCCAGAGCAGGGTCACCTACAGTAGGTTGCGCAGGACAGCATCCAGGCTGAAATTTGGGGCTTGATGTGCATAGGTGACCAGGTAAATTGTGTGTCTGAAGACATGGTACAGCAGGCAGTCAAAATGGCAAGGAAGCTGGGGAAATTTTGGTACCATATTACCAAAACATCAGTCCCTATAACTCAGCCAGCACAAAACGAGTAGTCATATGCTGGCCTGAATCAGTGCAGTGTATTGACCCTGTCTGGACACCAGGTGCCCACCAAAGATGCTCTACCAATCCCTTTCCTTAACTGGACAGGGGAAAGAAAATATAACAAAAGGTTCATGGGTTGAGGTAAGGACAGGGAGATCAGTCACCAGTTACTGTCATGGGCAAAACAGACTAGACTTGGGCAAAATTAATTTAATTTATTACTGATCAAATCAGAGATGGATAATGAGAAATAAAACTAAATCTTAAAAAACACCTTCTCCCCACCCCTCCCTTCTTCCCGGGCTTAACTTCACTGCCAATTTTCTGTACCTCCTCCCTGGGAGCAACACAGGGAGACAGGGAATAGGGGTTGTGGTCAGTTCATCACACATTGTCTCTGCTGCTCCTTCCTCCTCAGAGGGAGGGCTCCTAACACTCTTCCCCTGCTCCAGCATGGGGTCCCTCACATGGGAGACAGTTCTCCATGAACTTCTCCAATGTGAGTCCTTCCCATGTGCTGCGGTTCTTCACAAACTGCTCCAGTGTGGGTCCCTTCCACTGGGTGCAGTCCTTCAGGCACAAAATACTCTAGTGTGGGTCCCCCCTGGCGTCACAACTCCTGCCAGGAAACCTGCTCCAGTGTGGGATCCTCTTTCTATGGGTCCATGGGTCCTGCCAGGAGCCTGCTCCAGCAAGGGCTTCCCCTGGGGTCACAGCCTCCTTCGGGCATTCACCTGATCTGACATGGGGTCATCCACAGGCTGCAGGTAGATATCTGCTCCACTGTTAACCTCCATGGGCTGCAGGGGGACAGCCTGCCTCACCATGGTCTTTATCGTGGGCTGCTGGGGAATCTCTGCTCCAGCACCTGGAGCACCTCCTCCCCCTCCTTCTTCACTGACCTCAATGTCTGCAGAGTTTTTTCTCTCACATACTCTCACTCCTTTCTTCAGCTGTTGTTCTGCAGGTTTCTTCCCCTCTTCTTAAATATGTTATCCCAGAGGTGCTACCACCACAACTGATTGGCTCAGTCTTGGCCAGCAGTGGGTCCGTCTCAGAGCTGGCTGGCCTTGGCTCTGTCAGACATAGGGGAAGCTTCTCACAAAAGCCACCCCTGTAACCCCCCCACTACCAAAACCTTGCCACATAAACCCAGTAGAATCAGTAACAGTTTGCTTACTTCCCTTCATCTGAACAAACTGGAAAATACAAAGAGCCAACCTGCTCCACAACATTTTGATAACACAAACCAACTTTTTAAAGTGTTTTTTTTTTTCCTTTTCATTATTCTAAAAGGCTTTTTCAAAGGCACCAACAAGGACCAAAGCCTATGCCCAGTGATATCAATATTTAAAGGTCAGAACCAGAGTTAATTACTACAAATTGTTAATAAAGATGAAAGAAAAAAGACCATTATTGGCCCTTATTTTAAGTTGCTGATCTCTCTTGATTTTTTTGGATTAAAAATAAATGTCATGATGTCATTAGAGGTCTAAATAATCAGTTTATATTTGATTCACATTCATAGTTTGAAGATTTTCACTGTACTAAAGAATGAAGAATTGAATTAGGGAAAAGATGAGAAGAAGGAAGAAAGAAAAAACTCTGATCCTTAAAAAAAAAAAAAGCTGAAATTTTAAAATAATCTACTATTATTTTTCTATGTGCATGCATGTATAAGCATATTTTATGTAGGCTTTGACCTCAGTACAGAAATAAAACAGTACCTGAGCTATTTATGTATTGACAGTTACATCTGTTCCCCATCTAAATGGAAATATTCTTGAATTAATTCAGCTTCCTTCATCTCAGCTACTTTTGCTTTCTACTCCACCTCCAGGTACCAATACTTATTATGAGGCTTTTCATAAGTCATCTCCATTCATGCATAACACAGTATTACAACAAACAAGAAATATTTGCTTTCTAGTTACTGTATATTTACCATGTGTTGGCTATGCACACACACAGGTACTTACTGTGTACAGCCTATAGAGTACAAATAGGAAACTGCAACTTCCACAGTGACTTGCTTTACCAAATTGCTGAATTTCACTCATCTTCAGAAAGTACTTGAATAACTCCCATCTCTGTGATCCTGTCATTGCTATAATGGATTAATATGTGGTATCCTTGGGAAAATATCCAGACATAATTTACATAGCTGTGTTCTGGTGGGGCTTTTAGAGAAAACAAAGGTATGCTGCGAGGAGTTATTGTAGTGATCTTGTCTTTGGAATGATATATTTGGTCAAGAAATAAATTAATATGGCTGTAGTAGCTTGGATCCTTACTTTGCCTGCTTCACATGTCTACCTCAAGAAATAGCTGCATAAATGGGAATAAAAGATCAAAAGTCTCTGCCCCAAAGAGCCTAGGAAAACTGAAATAATACAGGGGTATTGCAGCTCCGGACTGAGGTAAATTGACAGCTAGAAAATGAATGCATATTGCTATGTAGCTTGGCACATATTCAAAAAATGAATTTGGTCACCTTTGTAGCACATCATGTACTACAATAAATTGAGAATGAAGATAAGCAGAGAATCCACCTGGGATTTGTAGCTCTTCACTTGCTTATGCAGCATATCAACTGTTATTGCCATATTTTTTTGATTGTCATTTTTATTTTATTCTTAAATAGAAGAAATCAAAGTACTCTTTTGATTTACCTTCCTTCCAACAGGAGCTTTAGTTTCATTTCTAATCTCCTGACACTCATTTTTCTTAAGTTGCAGTTTCCTATTTGTACTCTATAGGCTGTACACAATAAGTACCTGTATGGAACGGGCTCTGGGAATTTTGCCATAACCAAATAAGTGAGGACAGAACTGCTGTCTCATCCTTCCAGTCACGATATTCAATTTCTTCTTTAAAATATGTTACTAATACTTCATACTGCATTAAAAAAAAAAAATCAATTCTAGCAAGTGGAGTAGCTTGCTTTAAAATGTCTGAGGAGAAAAAAGTAAAAATAAGGGAATAAAAATATTATATTTTCTTTAAGTGTGAGCTTCCAAGGAACTTCTTGTATGGTGTTCCACAGTAATGCTATTGGACATGCACTAGTTAGATTAATTGCCATGTCATTTGGCCATCTCTTTTCAGAAGGAGCCCAAATTTTTACAAAAAACTCATTAAAACCAGGAAAGTCAAAGTTATTTGTTAACTAAACCACTGACTGTGGAATTCTTATCCTACAATTAAGTCTAACATGGAACAATTGATAAGAATAAGGACTTGCAGGAATAAAGATATGTCAGCGTGACTGCACTGCAGTTAAAAGAAACACATGAGCAAGGGTTAAATTGCCAGCATCAAGATAGCTCTTGTGGCAGGAAGTTCAACACAGCCTGAAAAATTCGTCTTTATCAAGCTCTGTGCTTCAGCAGATTTTCACTCTGCATTCAATACCAGACAGAGTTAGGTTAAAGCTCACTTTGATATACCTACGGCATTGCAGCCATCCCTTTGTCTGCAACTGAGGCATGCCCTGTGGGATGGAAAATCCCAGAGCACACAATGTTATGAGGCAACAAATCACTCGAGGAGCCTCCCTGTGGTACCTGTGCTTACATTAGTAGTCCCCTGCCAGCAAAAGGGAATGTTAGCACAAACGTTGTGTCAGAAAAAAATTATTTTTGTCATGTGGCTTTTATTTCAGAAGGGGCACCAATAAAGGAAGGAATATTGAATTCACTATGCATGCACTTTTCCTTTAGCCCTAAAGCATTCCATATTCAATAAAAAAGGGAAACACCATTATCAGTTTGTCTCACAAGGGTGGTACCAGTCTTCTTTTCAGTGATAATGATTAAGTTTTGCTGTTGTTTCTGAAAAAAAAAACCAAACCCAAAACCCAAACAAAACAACTTTTTCTTTTGATGACTCTCTAAGGATAAAATATTTTCAGGGCAAGTACTTCTATTTTGAAGGTCATCTCCTCAGTGTAGCTCTGTGAAGTTACATCAAGTTACAACACAATGTTAACAGTACCATCTCTGAGTTATCAGCGGAAGATGGGAAACAAAGTGAGAAGAAAATTTTGTTCAATCCCTTTAGAGTTCAGAAGCAGTGACAAATATCAGCTTCTGCATTACAAGAAAATACAAATGTATTTTTTTGTTAAACATGACTACAGCAAGTGTGATCATAGTTAGAACCTTGAATGAAGGAGTTCTAGATTAAAAAAAAAAAAGGAAGAAAGAGATAAAAAAAGGAGAAATATGACTCAGTTGGAATACGCTAAGATTTTAACAGTCGGGTGGGTTCCCCACCCCTTTCAATATCACCCATGGGATGGGAAAATTGCTCATTTTCTCTGCCCTTCAGTCTGACAAGCACAAGAAGTGTTGCTTTTAAATGACAGCTTGGACAATTTGCATGATGGAGATTGTAACTGTCTCTCTGAAACACTGTGAAGTACTTCAAAAATTGCTTTAGGAGTAGGCACAAGAGAGAACTGCCAGTTAAAAAAAAAAAGGGAGAGAGATAATATGTTTCAAGTTCTTTCTACATGTCTTTCTCTGCTCAAAAATTTGTTCTTTCATTTTCAAAGACATAATATTTCTGCCTTGTTACATTTCACAACTACAGCCAACTAAACATTCATTTTACGCAGTCTTACAAAAACTGCCTTCACCAAACAACAGTAACAGTAAGGGCAGGAGGAAATCTTTGACATTTTCCTAGGGTAAATACTACTTGATTGAAAACATTTTCATGTTAAAAACTATAAAGACTATCATTCTCATCTCCTGCTATGTCTTAATTATGGTAAGCAGAAGTTTAAGTCAGATTCAGATAACATGAATTAACCAAATGGAATGAAAACCAATTTTCCTAAATGACTAGGGGATAATACCTTTTGCAGGTCATGTTTTTAGGCAAGAAGAGACCCAGTCACTAGCATGCTTCCTGCCAGTGATTTCTGAACAACTTCAAAGTTATGTTGATGCTGGGATGTAACAGAGGTGTCAGAAATGGGAACAGCGCCAGTTTTAAATCTGGCTTGTGTGCTGTTAGGCACCAGGGATGTCCTTAGGCAAAGCAAGACGTTGCCTAGGGCAACAGCAGGATGGGATTTTGATGGCAAAATGTATAGAAGTGTCAGAGCAGCTTCTGCAGACAGCAGCCTCCCAAGAATTGCAGTGTTCAGCCTCAGCTGTCCTTGGCCATGGCTCCTGTTTTGCACATCCAACCTTTTCCTTTTCTCACCCCTAAAGGGCTCTTGTTGGGGAGAAAATCCATTTAAATAGTAGTTTATCCCAGCAGAGGCAAAGAGGACAGGACTGAGGCAGAGGAATTATGGTATGGCCTTGTACGCCCTATCTACATCCCTAAAACCAGAGATGTTATCATATCTCAGCAAAGGGCAAAAGCTGGGGACACAGGCATAAAGTCTATGGCTGTTCACTGTAGGGGCTATGGTGTTTACTCTGTCTCAGGACACTGAGTTTTTTTGGGAAAATTGTCCCTGGAGCAACTGCTGTGCTTTCACCATGTAATTTTCCACATCCATTGGGAATGGAGTTGTCTTGTCCTCACCTTTGTGGAAGCAGGTTTTGATTTAATCACCAGTCTGACTGGCATCTACATTGGCTGCAGAGGTGGAAGGAAGGTCAGCAGAGGAATGTGATGTTGGTGAGGTGTGGCTATAATCTGGAAAATGTCCACCACAAGTGTTGATGGAGTACACGGTGAAGGTATGACATTAGCACCTGACCCTTCTTTAAGGAATGGAAAGAATCATCAGTGAGAGGAGAGAAAATGGGTTGAGCACAGAGTAGGGACCTTGATTTTGAGAAACGAGGAGTGTGAAGAAGTGGCATATGTCAGTAAAGACAATGTCCATTGCTATCATTGCACCAGCAAACTAATATTGTAATCCTTCCTCATATGCTAAAAGCCAGGCAAAAGTTTGTTTTGTTTTGTTTTGTTTTGTTTTAATCTGTTAAATAAGGAAAAGTCTTCTGTATTTTAAGGAAGAAGAAATGTGCAAATTCTGCATAACTTCTATCTGAATGGGTCTGTTTCACTGATATAAACCATTACTCATTTTTTTTGTTTATTTTGAAATGGAGCATTAATCCATTGTTTTAATCAACCAACCATTGTTTATGGTGGCTGGTTCCAAAGCAGACAATTCTGTTTTAAAAAACATTTATATTTTATAATGAGATGTCTAACAGAAAATCAGGCATAAAAATGAAAATGGAATAACCAGAATGCAAGGTCAGTGATTATTGAAAATTATTATTTTTTCACCATTCATTTGCTGTGAATTCTATGTGACTTCCTGAAACGAAGAATTAATAACCCTGGACTGGATATACATACTTTTGAAAATTGCAACACAAAGAGCACCTTCAGAATGGTTAGTCATGGGTTAATGTCTGTTACCAAAAAAGCATTTAGGCATTTACTGTGAGTTTTAGATCCCTAATTCCTGAGTGTCTTGAGCTGGGTTATTCTGTCACCACACACCTCACATGCATGGATAGCGTCAGCTTCTGCAGGGAGACCTGCAGTCACAGGCTCCACTTACCTCTAACAAACAGTGGTGCTCAGTATTTTTATTGGCTTTAGCGTGGAATACACTGCTGGTCAGAGCACTTGCCCAGGACAGAAAAGACCTGTGAATTCATTGGGAAGTAAGCCACCTTGAACATGAGGCTGACTCTTTCAAAAGGCAGGACTCTTGGAAAGAAAGTTGCAAACAAGGGATTTTATCTGGTAGCCACATAACCAGGTGTCCTAGTCATGGCCTCTCTTGAGTTCTCCAATCTTGATTTATTGTCTTTCCTCTTCAATGAGAGCATTAGTTGAACACTCCCCTCCTGCTCTCAGAATAAAACATACTCAGCAGGAAAAACAGTCTCCTGGGAGGATAGCTGGGAGCACAAGCCCAGACAAGCCAGGATATAAACCTGACCTTCCTGCTCTCTGCACAAGTTATTTGGGCTGTCGCACAAAAGTGGCCTTATTGACAGTGTTTGGACAGTGAAGAGAGTCCTTCAGGCTGTAGATCCCAGTTGAGATGGAAGCTCTTCCTCTGTAACACTAACCGGGTGCATCAGGTCCAGACAGATTTCAAATACAATCCAGTGCCTAGCCTAGGCAGCTAGCTATTAAATTTAAACAGCTTAATGCTCAGAGGTGCTGCACTTCTGGATTCCAGTCAGAAGCTATTCACCTCTGCTGATGTGCTCAGACCAGGCTACTGAAACACAAGGCTGGGTTGTGCTCTAAAGGACTGGAAGTTTGTGTTACTGTGAAGAACGTTTAGGCACTTGAGTCCTTTACTGGATAGTGCAAAAAGTACTATTTGGCATGATTAGGGATTTTTAGCTCCAGGCCCTTTATTAAGGTCATTCATGGAAGAATACATACTATACTCTCAACTCTCAAAAATAGAAAAGAACACCTCCAAACATACCCACATCTCCCACTGAAGATATTCTTCAAGATCTGGTGTCTTACAAGTTCTTTAAGTAATATCCCATTTTCTTTTTAAGTCTCGCTACTGATAGGATGCCATGACTCAAATGTTTAATTATTTAACCTGTAATACAAATTATAACAACTTGTAGTTCCAAGCTATTACCAATAGATGGCAGTAGTAATTTGTGGATGCCCGTTTTTTTATGAGTAGCCCTACCTATTTTTTCTGTCATTTTAGTGTTTTGACAACATTATAATAATAGGTGTACATATATGTGTATTTCCAAGTAAATAAGTGGCTAATTAAAGATTTTCAAATTTCAACAACAAAACAGAGATGGGGGGAAATATCAAAATTTTGCAGTTATTTTAGAGAGAATAATCACTTTCTTGCCATCAAAGAACGTATAAATATTTCTGAGCTGTATCTGGTCTTAAGTATATTTTAAACAGGTCTCATTTCTCAAGTAAGAATCTGCAAAAACTGTATAGTACACTGGGTTTTATATAGGCCAATATCAAGGAAGACTATTCGCTTATAAATAGAGATCTAGAATATTAAAATCCATGTTGACAGGCTGAGAGAGTTGTGGTTGTTCAGCCTGGAGAAGAAAAGGCTCTGAGGAGACCTTATAAAGGCCTTCCAGTACCTAAAGGGGGCCTACAGGAAAGATGGGGAGGGACTTTTTACAAGGGCATGTAGTGATAGGACAAGGGGTAATGGCTTTAAACTGAAAGAGGGTAGATTTAGATTAGATATTAGGAAGAAATCTTTCACTCTGAGGGTGGTGAGGCACTGGAACAGGTTGCCTAGAGAAGCCGTGGAAGCTGCATCCCTGGAGGTGTTCAAGGCCAGGCTGGATGGGGCTTTGAGCAGCCTGGTCTAGTGGAAGATGTCCCTGCCCATGGCAGGGGGGTTGGAACTCCATGATCTTTAAGGTCACTTCCAGCCAAAACCATTCTATGATTCTATGTTTGCATGGAGTTCATATCCCATTTTGAAGTGGAAAATTGTATATAAAAGTGAATCTACAAAGTATATGGAGCTTATGGGGATTTTTTTTTTAAAAAAAGACTGTGAATCTAGGTGTGTACCTCTACAGCATAACACGAATTTTCTACCCAATGTTACTTAAATAGAATGAGTTGTAGGCCTGTATACTGTCCATTAGTGGGATTTGGGTTTATATGACAATATTGGTGCTCTCCATTGTCTTTCTGTTTACAAGGGAACAAGCAATCTTTTCAGTGAGGGGGTGGATTTCTGGTAAGTAGAGGACACCTTTTCCATCAAATTAGGTGCAGGTTTGTCTTTTTGTTCTGTCTTCTCATAACTGTGAATAATTTGTGTAGTATTTTTTTCTGTCTAAAACTTCAGGATTCATAACATCAGCACCTTGTGAGACCCCTGTGAATCTGTGAGTTACATTTCCTTTAGACAATTACTATTTACTGTAAATCCTAAATATTCCTCCGTACAAAAAAAAGTCTCCTCATTCTCTACAGCAGCCCTCACACTTTGATAATATTTTCCAAGGCCGATCTCTACATATGTTGTAAAACTGAAAAAAAAAAAAAGAAGAATTTGTGGATAAGTGTAATTTTACTTTAATTTAATTGTAGTTTAAATCTGCAAGCTGTGGGCAGCAATTCAGTTCTTAGGTTAGCTATTTGGAGTACGATAGGAAGTTTGGATGGAGCTACTTTCTAACATTAAGAACCTCAAAAATTCTCTTGTGTTCATAAATCTTTCACTTCAGTATTTGCTTTGCTGCTAATTTCCAGGAGTTTTCATTTCCATCAATACTTTTATGTGTGACAGCTGGTGTTTGAGTTTACAATTAGGAAGTGCTGTGCTGGAAAGTTGGCAAATTGTGGACAAGTGAAGAGGAATGGAATTTTAAGATTATTTGCCAGGTTTTTATATTGATTGTAGACTTGGTATACAGAATATGGAAGCAGACAATAAAATCCAAGCCATAGAAAAGGTGTTGAAAATTAGAACACCTCAGCTTGAAGAGTGTTTTCCAGCAGTTGTTGAGTTTGATAATGAACAAGCTCATTTCTGTTAAGATATAAGTACAAATCTAAGTAAGTTAAGTACAAATTTAATTTAAGACACTCAGGATGTAATACTGTGAAATTCAGATCTCTCCATAATGACAAGTTTTCTATACCCAAAACAGAGAAAGCAGCTCATCTTCTTGTCCTGTTAGGAGTGTTCTATTGCACCAGCATGAAGAACATGATATACTTCAAAGTAACAAAGTTTATCAGATTAACATTTGCTTGTGATTTTTATTTTCGTTTGGATAATCATAGGGGGATTTTTTATTAGTGCTAATTAACATATCAATAGTATGGTCTTTTCAATCATAAATATTATAAACTCCTGAAATAGGCATCTGAAAATCATACCATTTAAAGTTCATGACTGTTTTTTTTATTATATTTCCAATTCTTTGTTTTCTGAAACAATGTGACATATACATTATTTTACAATTAAAGTACAGCTTATTAGAAATCTAACCACTTTATTGTCATCAGAATCTTTATACTAATGATTCTGCAGTTTCTACTACATGTGTTCACAAACACATGTCCCTGGAGGAGGACAAGCTTGTATTTTCTGTGCTTCGGTGAGATTCAGCAAGGGTATTTTGTCAGGACTGAGTCTTATAATACAAATGCAATAAATTCCAGTATTCGCACAAATTTTGGTCTCACTTGGGAGAGGGAAGGGAACTTGTTCAACTGCCTGCCTACCCAATTTGCCTTCCTTTGGGAGAGAAGCGACAAGTCAGTTCTGCTGCAGGAAAACTCTGCTATATTTTACTCTGTTCTCTCCATTACTTATTCCTCCTCAGTGCAGTACCTCCTCCTGAAAAGGTGGGAGGACCTTGCAACTTCATCCCCCAGGCATCAAGAAAATGCTGTAGCACACCAGAAGAAGCAGGAGGACAGAACAGGAAGGTAAAATTAAATGAGGAGGAGGATCTGCTTTGCAAATTTGATGTGAAAGTAGAGGGCTGGGACAGAACTGATGGAGCACCTGACAGGATATGATTGATTTGAAATTTGGGTGGGTAGAAGTAATCTTTGTAAGAAATGAACATTTGTGTGAGTAAGACCTAGGACAGAGTCGGTGTTATCTTAATTAAATAAGCTTGGGAAAACAGCAACATCAGCTTTCAGACCAGCAGACAGGGTATGACTAGGGGGCGTACAAAAAATCTAGAATATAATCCTTGCAGGAAAAAAAACAACAAAACAGCAATCCGTTAAACTCTTATTATTCACAACTTTTTGCCTTTTGGGGGTCAAAATAGCAAATTTATATGCACTTTTTATCAAGCACAGCATTTCTTGAAACAGCTATTTTAATAAAGAAGCAGTTCAATTCTACACGTGAGAGCTCTTTAACATGATAATCTGGCATGCAGTAGAGGAATCAGTGATTACATAATGAAGTAGATGCTACTTCTATAAAATACATGGTGGGGATCTGCTTAATTATTTCTTCTGGCTTATTTTTAGCTGTTGTAATTGAATATGTCATCTAAAGTTTCAGGAAAGAGAAGATTAAATTAATGTAAAGCTATAGTGACAATCTCTCTGAACCACTCAGATGTCTGATTGGTCTGGTTTATCGCTCAAAAATTCTATTTGTGCAGTGCATTACTCCTCAGAAGTGATGAAGGGACTGATGACCTGTAAAATGTGCTGTCCCCATTACAGAAAGGAGGTGATAACAAAAGGAAAGTGCAGTAACAATAAAAAATAAAGAACAAACTTTAAAACTTTATTAACCTAAAGTTTTTCATCAATCAGTAATTCCCCTAAAGGACGGTAAGAAAATTGTTCAAATCATGTTTCTGGTATGAGAAAATCAGTTTTATTTAGACTAAATCATTATTTTTAAAAGCTTTTTAATCTGAAAATTTATACATTTGGGGTTTTTAAATAACAAGAAAGACATAATCTTGCAGATAATGTAATTTCTATCCTTTGATCTATTTGCCCAAAAGGATTTATAAGTTGGATCTCACACTGCCAGTAACTGATCATAATAATTAAGAAACTACAATTTTCCAGTCAGCAGTGAAATAAAAAATGAATGTTGCTGCGTAATGTATAAAGGTTGTCATGCCACAGGAGGAGCTACACAGAGGAGTTAGAACTACAGGGAGAATAATATAATATACAAATATCATATTATCTCATTACCTTATATGTTTTCACTTGGGTCTGTTGGGTCTGTCTTGATTTGTCCATATATGTCCATGCACTTTTCTCCATTTATCTTGTGAAAAATAAGGAAAATGAAAATAAGGAAACAAACCATACTACTATCAAAGCAAAGCACTACTCTCATGCTTAACTCTGTTATGTGCCTGTGTCTTGAGCTTGTATGTGATCTTACCAGAAGGCAGCAATCTTGAATATTTTGCTGGTCTTCTCATGGTGCACTGTCACCAACAACTTCAGGGCTGTGAAGAATACATCAATGAATAAGACATATTTATGGAACCAGAAGACAAATGATCCACCGATATCCTGTTTTCTATAGACTGATAAAGTACATGGGCCCCCTAAAGGGCCAGGGAAGATGGTTAAATAATGTGTGCTGCAAATGTGTCATTATCCAGAAAAACATTAAAAGAGCATTACAGCTGTTTCAGGAAATTCACAGTTCAGGGTGAAATGTACCATAAGTCCATCAATACCTAGGCACGACAGGGTGCATTAAAAAAGCTATATAGGTGGTTCCCCATTGTGCCAAGGCTTTTGAGGACATATGATACCTTTCACCCTTGACTTACATTTCCTTTCATTCATTGTTTTCTGTAGCCACTTTAAACATTCTTTGAACGTCATTTTTGTTATAGTTATATATGTATGCGTGAATGAACATGTGCATGAGAAAGAGAAGGAGAGGCAGTTTCCTCTTAGAAGACTTCCTTTTCTTAGAGACTGAAAGATTCTGTGCCAAATTTGGCAATCCTCATTGCTTCATAGGCAGGCAACCAGTGAATTTCAGACAATGTATGAAAGATATTAAAGGGAACAAAAAAGAAGTCTCAGCATTAAACCAGAAAATGAAAATAGGACAATAAGTTCCTGGTTCATGACAGTAAGATGAGATAATAATAACTCTAATAATAGCAACAGTAACAGTACTGGTAACAGTAATAGCAGCAGCAATAACAACAGCAACAGCAATAACAGTAACACTGCATAAACCATGAGTATTTTTACTAATGGACTGTAATGAATTACCTGCATAAATTTATAGAGAAACAGACAATTCTCTCTTTAGGAAGTGCATACTAGATGGATTATTTATCTCCTTATTTGAAGAATTCTTCATGCCTGATGTCCTACGGAGGGGAATCCACCTCTCTATTTTGTGTTCTTTGTTAGTTTTCTAAAAACTGGTAAACTGAATGTGTGCTAGATATCTTTTCAATATATAGGCAAGTAAGTTCCCTGTGCAAAGTGTCAAGATTCTCTTCTATCTTAGTATTGTCCTTCTGAGTATATCCAGTACATCTTGGAATAAGATGCTTATATGCACCCTAAAAGAGTGCATCAGGACACCTTGCAGATGTTTATCGTTTGAGGAGTAGGGAAGAACTATTCTCTCTGAATTAAGTCAAGAGAGAATCTGAGAAGTAGATTAAGAAAAGAACAAAGTATTGCAAGGCTGATTTTGTAGCACCCTGTCTCTTGTCTCTTTATTTCCTAGCATCTGTGTGCTTGGGTGAGGTGCTTACTTCTTAGTTTCATGTCTAGAAGGAATATAAGCGTCTGGGAGCTGGAGAGAGGAAAGCTAGCCTACTAATTGTAGTGGGATGCCAAAGAGAGTCAAAAGGATAATGTCAGAAGAGGATGTATTAAGCTCAACTGCTTTGAAGACTATGGTAGCTTATTCACTGCTGTAAGAGGGTTCTTATCCCCCAAATGGGATACACAGACATCTGCCTGTTCACAGCTTAAGTGCCAAAGGCAATGGAAATGTATCCGCTATTCATTATTTCATTGATTTCTTGTCCCAGGGAGCACAAATTTGTTCTGTATGAGAGGATTTGACTTCGCTTCCATGGAAAAATATTAAATGTGATATAATTTCATAGATTAGGGAATTTTTATTTTCCCCGATATATTTAATTCTGTTTTTATGAAATGACCAAGTATTTAGGCTAGAGAGAAGGAAGGAATATGCATGAATTATTCATTAACTTGACTCTTAGACCAGTTACCCAGGGGAAAGACTTCAGTTCAAGTTCTTACTTCCAGAACAGTATTAATATAAAACACCTAAAGATTTAATAGCAGGCTGAGAGGTGGTAGCAACCTAAACAATTACCCATTATTTGTGGAGATCTGTTCCATGTAGTTTCTTCTACCCAGTTTCTGTTGTGAATTGTTGTTTTTTTTTTTTTTCTGGAGTCTCAGCACATTACTTTTAAGGCTCTTATTGTTAGAAAAAGTAGAAGAAAATATACCACTCATCACCCAAAATCTTTTACAAAGTGAATTGGCTTCCTTATCAGCATCAGAGACAGGAATCATAAAATCAGGACTGGGGATACACTGGGTGAACACTTCACTCTTTTGATTTGACCTCAACTTTATTGAGGAACCTCAATTAATCACTTACTAGGGAAAATGTTACAATAAGGTTCAAAAAGGCATTCATAAAAATAAATAGTCCAGAACAAAATATAAAATATCCTGTAACTGAATCTGGAAAACAATCTGGTATGCATGAGAAATGGTTATTTATGAATCTTCTACAAATAAAAAGTCCAAGAAACAAGAAAGAATGATAAAGAAGAAATTATATTTATTCAACATACCTTGCAGAAGAGTTGCAGCAACAAGAACTGCTGATCTACATCAGCTGAGTGCACACATATCCTGTGCCTAATTTGGCCTGCTTTATATTAAAAAAAATTTACTGGATACTAGAGTATTTACCCTAAGCTGATTTAGTGAATTTCTAATGCTAGAACAGTAGAGAGCTAGGGCCAATATCTTTCATATCCTTTGCTCCTGACATAAGCTGAGCAATGATTAGAAAGCACATTAGGAAGAATGTATTGTATCTAACCACTATTTGGATATACTAGGGACTGCGGCTGAATTAAAGTTGGTAAATATTTTTAAGAAACAAGCATTAATAAGCCATACCAAAGACAGAGGAAACCAAATGTCCCCTATGTATGAGTGATTAAATTATCTATTGACAATGGTATTAATGAGCTAAAAATGTGGAATTCTGTCAAAGAAGCAAATACAGTGATATATGGCAGCTCTTGTAAAATTCATATCCCTCAAGGAAGCTTTTCTGAGACTTTGAAAAATCAAGCATTTTGGCCAAAGAACTGAACACACTCACAGTTGCTCTGTGTTTTCAAAGACTTGTCTTTCCCAAATGTACCCTCTCTGCCTCTCTTCTCTAATCTGTTTGATAGATGCTATACACCAGAATATTCTGTCTTAAAGGGTTTTGGAAGTTTGAACTTGATAAAACACCATCGGTAGTGCCATGAAAGGGGTTTTAGCTGATTTTGTATAAGGTGAGGATAAGGGCAAACTATGGGAAAGATGTACAGAATATCTTACGATGATGACAATGATATCCAAACCTACAAGGAAATGTGAAGTGCTGAAGTCTAGTTTTCACTTCAGAAACAAAGTAGAAACGGGCTTTTTCTTTACTCTTATTCCTTCTCGCAATCAAAGCTTTTTTCCAGGGTTTGGAAAGAGGGAGGAAGATATTAAAATGGATTCTCTGTGCCCACATAGACCTGTTGTCTCCTTCTGTCCCCATTAGGAGATGAAGAATTTTCATGCAGGGTTTTCAAAAGCTCCCTTTAATCCATCTGTCTCCTAATGATTGATACTAGATTTCATTACCAAGTGTAATGAACCTAAATGAATGTTCACTTCCTTTATTTAGAACTTTTTGTTCTCTAGCTGTACTAAGTTTGCTACTCTATAAAAATTTAAATAAAATCTCTGCATCCTTTCCTCTTCCCTTTCTCATTTCCTCATCCTTTTCCTCTTTCTTTTTCTTTCTTTTTGCTTTTTTCTTTCTCATTTGTCCTTGTTGAACTTCATAAGATTCTTGTTCACCCACTCTTCCAGCCTATCCAGATCCTCCTGCAGGATAGGTCTTCCATCCGAAGTGTCCACTTCCACACCCAGTTTGGTATTTTCGACAAACTTCATCAAACTCTTGACCACATCATCCAAATGACTTATGAAGATATTAAACAGCATTTGGCCCAGTATCGATCCCTGGGGGAACCCACTTATGACAGGTTGCCAGCCTGAAAATGTCGTGCACTGGCAGGATAAAAAATATCACAAGCTTGAACAATTAAGACAACAGACTAAAATGATTTCTAGAGACATCATGGTCACTGGGAAGAAAAGAATCTTAAAGTAGACTGCAAAACAAATCTGTAAATTAGATTTCGGGCAGAAAATAAATAAATAAATGCAGACATAAATTAATTTAATCCAAGCTGTCAATAAAATCATCATTCCCTTTGTCTCCATAATGATCTGCTTCTATTTATGAAATTATTTATTGTAAATATACCATGCCAAATAGGGAGTAGTCACTGGAAATTAAAGAGGCAGGGTGAACTTTCTTTTCAAAATTTGTCAGTAAACTGATTTAGATTAAGTCATGCATCATTTTCAAAATTGTTAGGTATTAACATCTGCAATGTGTACAGTGGATAAGAAGTTGATTTACTTTGTATTTAAATATTTCTGGAAATCCAGTACTGTAAATATCCCTGCTTATAATAATATACCTATTTCTATGCATAAATCTAGTGGAGAAGGTTCTTCTTCCTTCCCCTCCTATCACTCCCACCCCCAACAGATGTGGAATAAAAGGGTTCTATTTACAAAAAAAAACACACAAGGGACAAAATCAACAAAGTGTGAATAAGTGAAGCCCTAAGGCCATACCAGCTTCCACTGGTCTTCCAGGTGAAGATTTGCAGAAGACACCAAGGCTGTTAACATGAAAATCATATTAAAAGTCATTGAGATTTGAGTACATTTAATCTTCTTTGAAAATGCCTCTCGACTTTTTCTTTAGTATCAAGATACAAGGACAATTAAAGAAACTCACCTTTCAGTGCCCACACCTTGTGTTTGAACAGAGTGCTGTCCCTCTCCTCTGAGTACAAATTCCCAGTAGCAATCCTTCAGGCTGTGCGCTTTATTGTATTTAAAATACAGCCTCTCCCCTTCATTTTAATGAAAATCAAAACTGAATCTTATAAATTACCACAGCCTGCAGGGAAAAAAACTCTTATAATCCTCCATAATACATAGGCTTGCAAGAGTGATTCCTATAGTTGTTGTGTTTCTAGCTCTTTATTATGTACATATTTTTTTGACTATTTGTCGCAAGAAACCAATATTTTTCCAGCCCTGATTTTTATTAATCCCCTCTATTTTCTTATTTCCTTTTCCCTTTGTCTTAGTGGTTAGCTCTTTAGTATCATTACTCAGAGCAATACTAAGTAGCAGCAATAAGAGAGCAGGCATCCTTCTCAGTGGCATACATGTGTGTTTAACAGCGCAAGTTCACACTAATTCCCCTGCCTGGGCTTTTATCTTCCTTTAGGGGGTAACAATTCCAGAGGCTTAACTCTGGGCTGCTGAAAGTTGAATCACACTGCTGGTGGCTTTGCCTGTGCTTTCTTCACTCACAGGCAAGCCTCTGGAATTAAACCACAGCCTCACTTGACAAAAGCAACATGTTCCGAAAAGCAGCTGTTGATTTGAGGGAAACAGTGAGATTTGGGTGGTAACTGCTCTGTTTATTTTCTATATGTAGACTTGAGTGATTCCTTCCTGTAAGGACAGAAGTAGAGCAATATACAGCAAGGCTTGGAGAAGTCACTGAAGGACATCAATACATTTCTGCTAGCTGCTTTGCCCTTTGTATGTATTTGTCTTTATTGACTTTTGCCTTTTTAACCTGCAGTTAAGCTGTGTTTGACTGCCCATCTGTTGAGCTAGTCCCACCATTGAAGGGTGAGACAAAATGTTTCTAATATCCTCAGAAAATACGGCACAGTAGATTGTAAGAAAGTACTTGGGAATTAATTTACTGTCCTTTATACTGCATTTAGTAACAATGACTGAATTACTGAACTTGGGGTGCTTCTGAGCACCTGATCCAGATACGCCCTCCAGACATACTGCAACTCCACTCTGAAGTCTATCCACCATAGAATGACATGAAGTCTCAACATCTTAGGTTATCAGGAGGGAAATCTATACATAAAAGTTGATGACAGTCATTGTGCATTGGTTCTTCACATGAGATCTCTTCAGGTTCCTGACCATAGGCTGGTAGACTGGTACCCCAAGGTTCACTTCAGACAAACTGAACATTACGAGTGAGACTGAATATACCTTGCAGACATTGCCAACATGTTATCAGAGCTTTGATAAATCAACAAATCAACAGCTCCTTTGAACCAGTTTACTTGAGTAGCAATGTTACTCTCCTATTTTCGTATGGAACTGGAAGATTTCTGTCAAGTATGTCAATATAAAACTCTTTGTTTTACTGGAACAGGTCATGTTTGGGTCATGGATTGCATTGTGCAGAAAGGAAATAAATGGTGCTAATGACATAAAGACCTGAGTGTGATGAATTTTCACAAACAGAAAAGCATTAGATTCTCTATATTTTTCAAAAGTCTATAAATTAGGACTGTATAACTGCATGGAGAAAAAGGGATTTTTTTCCAAGTCATTGTCCAGAAGTTGTTTACTTGTATCAAAAAAAGAAATGCATAAAAGAATCTGGTATTTCTTCCATGCCTCGGTGTTTACTTACAAAGAATACATGGAAAATTTTCTGTGAAGAAAACAGCCAAACTGGTTTCTTTATTCCCTTTCACACATCATGCACAACTTTTCTTATCTGTTTATCAGTCAGTCATGCTGCTAAATTTTTCGTGGTTGTTTGGTGGCTTTTGTTCTTTATTTTTATATTTCTGTGAAGTTTTACTTTTTTTTTTTTTTAGTTTAAATAGACAGTGTAAGCATTCTGCATGAAGCTCCATCAAGCATCTTAAAACATATGGTGCAACTAGTACTTGAGATTTCTCACATGCCTGGGAATTGGTTAATGATGCCTACGGTTACAGCCATGTCATTCTTTGAAGGAGCTTGGTCACTCCGTACACTTACATCAGACTGAAGACAGTGGCCATGACTGTTGAGCTCAACAGGTTTTTTTCACGGCTTCTAAGCACAGCTAACACATATGCTTTTGTGAAAAACCATTTATCAGGATCAGACAGAATAAATTACAATGGCTGAAACTCTATGGTCTGCATTATACAGGACCTTAGACCAGATGACTTTTCGTCCCCTGTTGGCCCTAAAATCTATAGATTAGAAAGAATAGCTGTCACAAAGTACTAAAACAACTCTTCCATTTTTCATCTAGGGTCTCATTATCTGATGTGAAAAAATGTCCCAAAAGGATCAAATAGTTGAAATAAAATTAATATAATGTTATATCCTAAGTATTGAAACTATATTTCTAAAAAGTAAAACTAATGTGTTGGGCATAGGTGACAAGGTTTTGGTAGCTGAGAGGGGGAGAGAAGAAGGGATGGGGCTGCAGCCGTGGCCTCTGTGGGAAGAGGCCAGTGTCTGCCCTGTGCCAGACAGCCTGTTCGAGCTGGCTCCGCAATCAGCCCCCCACAGGAGACAGCTGAGCCCATCAGCTAAGCTGGTAGCACCTCTGGAAAATCATATTTAAGAAAGGGTAGAAAACATTGCACAGAGAGCGGAGGAGAAAACAAAAAGTGTGGTAAACAATAGAGGAAATACCAAGGTCAGAGAAGGAGGAGGTACTCCACGGCAGAGTAGATATCTACTGTGGCCCTGGGAGGACTCATGCTGGAGCAGTTCGATATTTCTGAAGGAACTGTGGCCCATGGAAAGCCCACACCAGAGCAGGGGAAAAGTCTGAGGAAGGAGCATCAGAGAGAAACTATGTACTGACTGTAACAAACACACACCATACACACATCCCCACCGTGCTGCTCAGAGTGGTGAGAGCAGTGTGGAAAGAAGGACCTGGAAAGAGTGGGAAGAAATGTGTTGATTTTATGTTTATCTTCTTGCTTCTCACTACCCAAATCAGCAATAAAATAAATTAATTAGTCTGTTTTGCCTGTGATAGTAAATTGTAAGCAATCTCCCTGTCTTTATCTCAATCCACAGGCTTTCTCATCCTCTTTTCTCCCCATGTCCAGTTGAGGGGGCAGAGGGAGTGTATGAGTTTGCCAAGGCTAACTGACCACACCTATGAATAACAGTTAAAATCTCAAAAAAAAGGCTTTCCGCTCTTAGCATATCAGTAAACATTAAGCATCTGAATAATTAGAGACAAGGTAATTGAATAACAGTTACTAAGTGGTATTAATAAGTTTGACAAGATTATTAAACGGACTTTCAAGGATCATACTGGATGCTGTCTAACACTTGTAGAGTGCTGTACAGGAGCTATACTCAGTAAGAACCAAAGGACAGCAGAAATGGGATGGAATTAAATAATACAAAGTGAAAGTTCACCTGAAAAACCAAGACCTCAAGAAACTCTCTGGATATTATCACGTGGAAGCTCCAAGGTCCAGGCAAGTATACAATACTGCTGTAAAGGTCAAGGAGCTTCTTGTTTGTGAGCAAAAAAAAAAAAAGTTTGTATGAGGTACAACTCACCATAAAAACATGTGGAAAAAAAAATCCTAACTTACCTTTGCATGAGGGTAATATTTTTAGACTTCCATGACAAGAGCAGAATTGAGATTCTAGGGCAAGTCTACAAAAACGTGTGCATAGGTGTGTGCCCACATTATGTTGGCCAGATGCTCTCCAGATGATGTTAGAGAAGTGTTATTCCCAAGATAACAAGATCAGCTGAAACAGTGAATTTAAGTAGCTTGGGAATTATGCTTACACATGCAATTAGGCTGGAGCTTGCTAATTATATCAGGTCAGAGTATAGGCATAGCAAGCTGAAACCTATCTATGCATAAAGATACAAACATGAACACACAGGCATACACACAGACAAACACACATTTCTGTGCGCAGGCTCAGGCAGGTAATTTAAGAAGACACAGAGTTCTGAATTTCAAATTTGATCCAGGTCACTATTCCGCCGTTCTCCCACAACATGTTGTGCAAAAAATCTGATGTCAACACTAGTGGGAAAAAGCATGTGCCTAATATTTCATGTTATAGCTCTTGTTAAAAAAAAGAGTGTCCTGGCTATTAATGTGTGTTTAGTAATGAATGAATGCGTAGACAGCTATAGGTGATAGCTGGAGAGAACTAAGATTACAATCGTGTCTGTCTGTTTATTTTCCCAGCAGGATTATTCAGCTTGTTTTCCTTACAGAGGGCTCAAGTAATGATTCTAGTTATTGTGTTAAATTCAAGTTTTCTATGTTTCTCTTAAAATAAACTAACTTTTGTGAATATGCGTGTCTACATAGAATGCATGAATAAGGGAGGCAAGATTACAATTCTGCATCTATACATGCTAGGGCAGACGGTGTCAGTGGTGGACCTGTTCTCCAAGACTGTCTAAGAAGATCCTTCCCTGTATAGGTCTCTGTACCTTCTTCCTGCTCAAATGAAGAATTTCCCTGAGTTCCCCTGCAGTTTTTTCCATATTGGTAAGCAACTTTGTCATCCTTGTTTTGGTAAAGGAAAGTCTACCCTGTTTCAATCTACTGTAACCACAGCAACTATTCATATGCTCTTCATATACTTCATATGCTGTCTCTCTGAATATATGTATGTGTACGCTATACCAGCTAAATCTCAGTGAATGCCAACACAGCTCTATTAAAGTGCCTAGGGAATTGCCAGCTTTCATGTTACCTTATTCATGACAATACCTATGAAGGTACACTTTTCTGAATCACTTAGATTCAGTAATCAGTTAACTCTAGAGATAGAATATCTATTTTCTGAAAATTTCATAATTTTTCTCCATTCTGACAGTATTGTATACTGTAGAAGAACATTTTTCTCACAATATTTACATCAAAATTATTTTCGACCCAGCAAAATGGGGTGAGGTGAAGAAGAAATATCTTGAAGGGTATTGGGATATTTTTCTCCACTTTATATATCTGCTCTATTTAAAAACTACACACACACACATAAGCATGTACCTTATAAAATAAGTCCCATTTATATCTAGAAAAATGGAATCAACTTTTAATCATAAATCAACTGTCTTTCTCTTTGACCTTGCTCTCCTGCACTCTGTCCAATAATCTCAGCTGGATCTTCTTTAATAAGATTCCAAGCTTGCTATAATTTTTCCCATGCCTCATTGTTTCATTAAAATATATCCACCAAAACAGACAGTTATTTTGTTTTTCTCTTATTGTCCCTCAACCCTTACAAGCGGATGACATAAGAAAGAAGACTTAAAAACTGCATTTTTGCTATTTCACCCTTGGCCACTGACAATTTTATGGTCAGTGCAACATTACAAACTGTAAATAATAATGTATAAGAAAAAAGGGAGCTGAAGGTATTTATTGGTAAAGAACTTTTACTTACATCCCCTGCCTGTTACCAAAAAAATCCATCTAATAGTTGTTATTTTGAAAATTTCAGTAGAACATCTTATAAAATGTTGAAAGATTTTAAAAACTGAAGACTGAATATTCTGTCTCTTGTAACTAATCCAATTCAGCATAGATATGTGTGTATGTAAAAACATATACACGCATGAGTATATCTATATGCCTATATGAATATGCACACGTAGTCTCACATACAAACACTCACATACTTACTGAGATACCATTGCCAGGATGAATCCATGTATGCCAATATGACACTAAGGCACTCCAAAGTGATAAATCAACCTTTCCACACAGGGACAGAATACAAGCAAAACTAGATTTTTCTGCTTTTTATACCGGGATTCCTAAATATTAATATCAGCACTTCTATATAGAAAAGAATTGATTAAACTAATAGAATTGAGAGTATACTCTGAAGATTTTTGAAATGAAAAAATTAATTTCTTCTCTCTTTATTATAAGAACGAAGTCTGAAGAGTATGATACTGCATCAAAAGAAGAATTAAAAGATGCAGATGGGCTGCATCAAAAGAAGCGTGACCAGCAGGTCGATGGAGGTGATTCTGCCCCTCTACTCTGTTCTTGTGAGAACTCATGTGGAGTACTGCATCCGGCTCTGGAGCCCCCAACAGAAGAAGGACACGCATCTGTGGGAGCAAGTCAGAGGAGGGCCACAAAGATGAACAGAGGGCTGGAGCACCTCTCCCACGAAGACCAGGCTGAGAGAGTTGGGGCAGTTCAGCCTGGAGAAGAGAAGGCTCCAGGGAGACCTTATAGTGGCCTTCCAGTTCCTAAAGGGGGCCTACAGGAAAGATGGGGAGGGACTACTTATCAGGGAGTATAGTGATAGGACGAGGGGTAACAGTTTTAAACTGAAAGAGGGTAGATTTAGATTAGCTATTAGGAAGAAATTCTTTACTGTGAGGGTGGTGAGACACTGGAACAGGTTGCCCAGAGAAGTTGTGGATGTCTCCCCTGTGCCTGGAACTGTTCAAGGCCAGCCTGGACGGGTCTTTGAGCAACCTGGTCTAGTGGAAGGTGTCCCTGGCCATGGCAGGGGGTTGGAACAAGATGATCTTTAAGGTCCCTTCCAACTCAAACTATTCTATGATTCTGTGGTTCTGTGATACTGTATTGGATTATTTATAGACAAGTTTTGTCAAGCGTAGCTTTATTCATCTATCCAAATAAGGCCCGCTTTTTGTGTTGTTAAGATAGAATGGCTATTCTTTCTGCTGGCTATTCCATCTTGCTGACTAGGAGGATGGGTAAGTAAATAAAAGTGTCAGTCGTCATAGTCTAATTATATTAATATCAAATGCTTCAGATGCTGTGTTATGCAGAAATTCGGATGGTCTTCAGTGTCCTTAAGTCAAAATAGGTGATCATTTATAAGATCACTTATCATAGATCTGTACAAACTATTTGCTTAGTTCTGTTCCCCCAAGTTTGGTTTGCAAGCTTCTGAGAATGACACTGCAAATGTTTTTATTTAGTGTTTATTGTATAACAATGACACTACATTGTCCAAAAATACTTTCTTACAACAAGAACACAAATGCTTTCAAGGGTTTTTTTATTTCTGCTATTGGCACAACCCCTCGTAGAGTCCACAGCAGTTGTTATGCTGGCAATCTGTATTCAAACTTTCTGGATTTAATCTGGTTTTATGGAGAAAACCTTAATTTAGAATTTATATGTGAAAGTTCCAGGCTATTTTTTTTTCATCTTTACTATTTACATATGATATTACTTTCCAAGCTTGCGCAAAAGCAACTTTATGATATGCCATAAACACACACTGCAGACTTTAGTTTTAATAGGTTTCTCAAAGAAAATAATTTTTAATTGCACTATCTGTCTTACTGTGGAGTTAAACTACCCTTGAGAAAGTGAACTGAATGTACGCTTCAGAGACCAAAATAAATGTAAGGGAAGGAAAAAAAAGCCCATCTAAACTACAACTAAATGGTAAGAGTTTTAATATTACCTTTCAGTAATAGTGTTCTAAAATGTTTTAAAAATATTAATGACCTACCAATATTTTCAAAGACCTACTGGTTTGTATAGTACCTTTTTTTTTCAGCTCTTGCAAAGTTCAGTAGGAAGACAATAGCAGTTTTGAAAGAAATGAAATATTTTCCAGCCTTTATATTTTGAAGCTCTGATAGTCTTCTTATCATCTTTTTTTTAAGGCAATTATTTCTCTCTATAACAAGGTGAAAAGACTAAGGGACACACTGGTTTCCTAGTCATAAAAAGACTCAGGGACACTGTAGTGTCCTAGCCATAAAACACCCACTAAATCAGAACACGTTACAGTGTCATTCTCAGCAGTCTGCAGACAGAACTTGGAAGGACAGAAATAAACTTTATATTTAGTCCCAGTGTTCTGAACCATTAAACTCATGGGCAAATTCTCTTATTTTCTCTCTGAAATGTCTGTTTATCTCTAGTGGAGGCACAAGTTTACTGTTATCTTTTTTATTGCTTCCTTTGTCCTCATTTCAAATAAGATATCATTGCGAAAAGGCAAAGGATGCAGAAGAAAAGAAAAAGAAATCACATTATTGCAGGACAAAACATAGCTGGCATATCAACATACAAAGATCCATTACACATCAAAGCTTGTTAAATTTTCTATCCAGATTATAAAAGCTGGTTTAACAAAATGGATTATCAGCCAATATTTGTCAAACCCACTCAATACACAGTCAGTGCAGTTGTGAGAGACAGATATAAATATATAGATATGGATAGAGATATAGAAGATAGATATAGATGTAGATGTAGATATAGACAGATACAGATATCAGCTGGTGACTGTTGAATGTTATATTATTAGCTATTTATAAGTAGCAGATCAGGACACTTTTGCATGCACTGGTAGACTGAAAAAGTACTTTGCAGTACACAATGTTGTAGTAAATGAGAAAATTCTGACTCTAAGACCAAGATATAGAGCATATGCTAACATCTTCAGTCAGTCCTTCTGGCCAATGCCTGAAGCAGAGAGCACAGATTTGAAAGCCCTATCTTTGTCCCACACCAGCCTTTTCTTGGCTGTCATGACCAGCCCCTCCAAGGTATTTGCTTCTCAAGACTTCTTTGGCGATAGGTTTGGCTGGGATCACACGGCCAGAAAGTGCCCAAAGTTCTCACAGCTCTTAGCTGAGGGGCTGTCCAGTCTGTTAAGCAGTCCCTCTAGAAAGGATGAGGAAATATTTTTTAACTTTTTTTTTAACTTCTTTTTTTTTAAAAGTTGCTAATCAAATAAAATTATCATAAGCTTACTATTAAAAGAGAGAAAAATGTGCTATGTATTGACATGGGAAAATGACGTGGTATGAAAATTAATGAACTGAAATTATTTTACCAGTGCTTTTCAGGAGACATTTTTGTTTTGTTTATTCTGGCTTCTAAACAAGTAAGAAGGCTGGGGTACAAACAGGCTTATCACAGATGGCAGGAGAAAGCATCTGTTTTCAGAAATATCATTTCAACTACATTACAAAGGCATATTTTCTGCATATATATGAGGCCTCTAAATTGTAAAGTAATTACAGAGCTTAATGTTAATTCGTACCTTTTTCATGACGTTGATTGTGGCTTTGTGGTTTCCTTGATTCTTTCGGACAAATTCATTTTACATTTGAAAGCTGCCTATCTGATATTTACACATTTCAGATTCACTCTGCCCTGTGCTTCCTCTATAAAAAGATAGAAGACAATCGTTAACAAATTCTAAAATGATTACTTGACTGAAATGAGCAGTCAGTAAAAATAATTGTCTGATATAAAACTGTTACCTAGACTTCCAAAATGCTTATTCAGTTGCTGAGATGGCGGATAATAAGGATGGATCAGAGAAGTAGTGTGAACACAGACAATCACAAACAAACAGATTGTGGGTTCAAAGAGCTGACCCAGATGAAAAGTCTACTTTAGTTTTAAAAACTACTTGACTAGATGATTGGACTAATAGTTATAAGGTTAAAAAAATGATAAAATACTTAATTTACGTGTGAAGTTTTTACTTCAAGATCTCAAAGAGGCTGTAGTAGTATATTAAATCACATATAAAACCCCTTATATCATACTGAGTATTAGCTGCTCCATGAACGTAGTGTAACGTAGATATTGATCACTGAGGTCATTCCTTACCACCATAGGCAAGTTGTGTGTCCTCTTACAAACTTCTTGTATTCCCTCTAAAGCAGGTCACTGTCCACACAGGTGAATGTTTTAGTGTGACATTATTTTCTTCAGCATATACTTTGAATAAGCACAGTAACATCTAATGGCAATCAATTGGGATTACACTGACCCTGTATTTGGTTATACACAAAACCAGAATAACTACATGACCTACGTCCAGAGCAGCACACTCGAGACAGGGGAATTGCATAACGAAGTCTTTCCCCTCCCTAACATTCCTGTTCTAACAGTTGAGCTTCAGACATCACTGAAGCTCCAATTCTTTTGCTCCATTTTACTTATTCCTTCTGTCTTAAGGTTTTTCATACATTCGTACTGCTGACTGACCTGAATATGCTGCAGGCAGTTTGATCAGTTTGTCAGATTTCAGTGGCTAGCATAGAGATATCTAGTCTTTTTCTTGTTGGTCTGAAAGCAAGAGTTCCTGGGGAGTACTGTCTTTATCATCAGGTACTTGTGCTAAAAACATCTTGCCAAAAAAAAAGTAGTTTTTTCGTTCTGTGACCTACACGTGGAAGACTTCAGTTTCTTTGCTTTGTAAATCCATTCTTATGTAGACAGTTGAATATGTTCATCTCATTCATGAGCTGTTGGCACTGTTTACAAAACACACATGCTATAAATATATCAAATAAAATATAAATATATCAAATAAAAACTCATTCATTTCCCCACTTCATCTAATTACTAGCTGTTTTTCCTTACTCTACCTATATTTGTCTCTCTTTTTCAGATTGAATAAGTTAAAATTATGATACTATTTGAGTGTCAGAAAAAAGCATTTTCCTTTTCAAATAGAGGAGATGATTCTATGGAATCTGCAACTATTAATTTGGGTGATTTGTAAGAGTGTCAATGGATACTATTAAGTTGAGGCCGGAAATTTAGATCATGTAAAACAAAGACTTTTTTGAAATGTAATAAAAATAGAAATTGCTCCCTATGCTCACATAAACTACCATTTTGCAGATAATTCCAATACGTTTGTACTGAATAGGATTTAGGAAGTCGTTTAAAAAAACAGTGTCAGAGAGAGCTTTACATCTGCTTAATGATTTCTCACAAATCCATGTGACCACTTGGGCTGGTGTGTTTCCTTTTAGTCTTCATACTTATATACTTTGTGCCCTGTGAGTGTCTTCTGATTTCTGTGTCTGTTTCTGAGTGCAAAACATTTTTTGAAAATCTACTTAGTTTTTTAGATAGGATATCCTAAATCCTCTATAAAAATCCTGCCCTGGGTAAGGCAATCTTATAAGCAGTAGAATCATACTGACCTTATTATGGCTTAAAATGGATGGCAAGAACAGCCCACAGTGGAATATTATCAAATAGATTCAAGTTCTGTTATGTCTTTCTAACGGCTTTCTGACTACGTTTAAGGATTTCTTGTTTTCAAGACTGATGAACACAGCCAAAATCCGATTTCCAGCCACACATTAAAGAAAGCCTAATTAAAAGGGGTTATTGCTGATGTAATTTTCATGTTGAAAGTATGTAATACTTACCAAATTGTGTACAGCTTTTGAGGTTCTGGCTGGGTGCTTTTATAATGTTAACTTAAATGGTTAGGTTGTTAATCACCAGATGTGACAAATAGCATTTAAATTTCTTAGTGTGTTATCAGAGCTAGGACCCAGTATTTCTTTTGTGATTTTGTCTGCATTTAGTTGGTTAACATTCCACCACCTCTGTAAGTGTACTGAAGTCTTGCAAGGGTGAGTAAAAGCGTAACTAAAAGAAAACCTTCCATTCTTTCAGGAGAATTGTTGCTAATGATACAGTGCTTTGCAGAAACACTTACTTATTACATTGCTTGGGTGTTTTGTTTTGGTTTTTTTTTTGGGGGTGGGGTGGGGTAAGTACTTACTTATTTGATTATTTATTTTATTTTCAGCTGTTTACTAATACTGATGACACTGAGTTGCTGAGGGCCAGCATTTCTGAAAACTAGGTCAGGTATACTCAAATCCTGAAGTGTAGATTTAGGTGTCTAATACTGACTGACTGTTAATTGACTCTTGCAAAAATATATTTACTTTTGAAATTTCCTGCCTGATTATTTTAAAGGTCAAAACTCTTAAGAGGGGGGAAAAAAAAAAAAGTTTTGGTAGCTCAGTAAAGGACATGGGAAGTTTGCCATCAGTATACAACCTTGTTGAGAGCTTGTTAATATCTTTTTTCTTCCTTGACACCACAGATGGTAGGCCTAACCTTTTCTATATTTTCTGGTAGTTTCCTAACTTTGTTATAGTTTAAAGAAAATCTCCAATTCTCTGAAATTTGAGGCCGTCACATTCCAGATGCATATGAGGAATCTGTAACTTTGTTCTTTACCTCAGGCAAATGCCTGGTAGTGTGTTAATTAAAATAAGTAGAAAAGTTTCTGCTGGCCTCACTGGAAAATGGCTAGGTCCTTTAACACTTTGTTACCAGTCTGCTAAGTTGAGAAACAGCTTTTTCTTTACTCTGCCCTTAGAGCAAAAAGTGTGTGGAGTTCATGAGCAAATCCATATTCATTCAGACCAAGGAAATGGGGAATGAGCGCTTCATCTGTGGTCTCATTGATTGAGAATGGAAGAGCCAGCTGGGTTAGCAACGTAATTGATTGGAACGCTGCAAGTGTACATTTTGTTATGTAGGTCAGTAGAGACAGGAGTGTTATCACTCATTTTGTTTGCTTAGGCATAATACACTTTCTAAGTGGCATCGAGTAGTGGAAAGGGTTTGTAGCACTCAAGCCCATTTATAGAGTCTATTCTTGTCCAAGATAACAGTCGCTCCAATCATCGGCCTGCCCAGACTACTACTATTAATTAATACTCCTGGCATTGCTATTGGGTATTATGTCTTCCCAAGCATGTTGGTATTAAATGCAATGTCCTCATTACCTAATGGTCCTTTTGAGTGTGGATTTTTATATTCAGCGTACGCACTGTATCGTTGCTACTCAGCCTTCTCTAAAGAAAATGAAAACAGGAAAGTTAGCACATCAAACAAAATAAAAAAAGTGCTGCTGATTACTTTATTAAGGCATGGCTCAATGTACTTTTGAAACATTTTCACTCGTTTTTTTGAAAGCGGCTTGGTAACTCCTGACTGAAGAACACTCCTTGAACTACTGGAAGATACACAACATGACCTAAGTTTTTATCCAATATTTGTTTGCTGTTATACATCAAGGAGAATATATTACAAAGTGGAGGAAAGCTGTCTCCACTCTATCCTATGATTCGGCCATTTAAAGTATGGGCTAACATTCATTATCCTGCCAGCTCAAGAAAAATCTAGTGTAGACCAGCTCCCATTGTGTTGTTAACTTTGAGAATTGGCAGTCTAAGAAACACAAAGTTCCCTCCTTCTCTTTCAAGCTTTTTAATGTTAATATATCTGTTCCTCTGTTAAAGACTTACCTTTATGAAGTACTGACATTATCCTTCTTAGTTACATGCTAAAAATATGACACCATATTCACCTGGGTTTAGAATAACCCCCATGCTCCACTCTCATGTAGATCAGGCAGGATTATGTCAATGTCAGTCCTGACGGTTAAGCTGGACTCTACACAAGAGAAGGAGAGAAACTCCCTAATGCTTGTCAGAGCTTACTGTGTTAAATATAGAGTCCTGAAAATATCACACTGTATCACACGCTTTGTGTATCCCTTTGCTGTTCCTGCAGTGCCTCGTTTCATGCCAGTTTTATTAAGCTTGTTTAATACACTGTTTTTATATCAGTCACTTGAGTACAGAGGGGGAATTGATCTGCAATGTACTTTTGCATTCTTTTACCCAAGGAGTTGTTTAGTAAAGTGCAGATGGTAGAAGTCAACTGACCATCTCCTTTTGCAAGTTTGCCCCAGATTTGTGCCATATGTCTATAGCTAAATCATCAGTAACTGTAAAATGTACAGTTTTACTCATAATTATCTTTAGGCTATTCAATATCTATAACATTAAACAAAGGCAAGCCTGTACTGTGAGTTGAAGAAAACTAGCAAGAAGAAATAAAATCACCAGGTTAAAGTGGGTGGATGGGTAGGTTACTGCATCCAGTCCTTATGGCAGAAGGGAATATGATCCTGCTTTCTAAAGCATGGAAGAGGCTTAGATTTTATGCATGTTTTCCCTTGCTCTGTTTTCTCATTGAAACTCCCACTCGGAGGGCTGACTATCTGAAACTGAGGCCAGCTACTGGCTCTCCAGTCATATGGAGTTCATAAGCAATTCAAATACAGGCTCTCTTCTAGACCTACATTCCTGGGTGTGGGAGTAAACAAGATTGCTGATGACAGGCTTTGGTAGCTTTTCTGAAATGCAGCCAAAAGCCAGCCCTGGAGTCTCAAGAGCCTTGCAGAACCATCGTCTCCAGTCTCCTCTGTAAAATAACACCCATGTCTCTCCAAGGAATGCAATATGTATCTCTCAATTATGTAACAGTTTTGATATGCAACTACCAGAGTGAGGGAAGTTGGCTCCTTCTGCCACACAGACTTTCTATCTGCTTCACTTTGGTGATGTTTCTTAAGTGGAGCAGATTTGTATTCTTAGTCTGAGTGTTTAAATGAAGCCATCACACTACAGACTTCTCCCTTTCTAATGTACAATTCTAGAAACTCTATACAGGCAAGAAAATATCAGTAAACACTTTAGACCCTAAGCTAAGTTTCTCTCTTCTCATCTTCTTGTTTCCAGCTAGAGAGATATTATCTCTCTGTCTTCTCTCCACTTTCCCCTTCTCTCCCTTTCTCTCTCCCCTCTCCCATCCTCCTCCCTCCTTCCCCCCAATACTGAATGAGCTGATATTTTTTCAAGTTTAAAGATTAAACAAAGCTTTGATGAGTCAATTTTTCATTATCATTAAGACAAGCCTTTGATCTTAGCCAACATGTGATCTCTCAGAGTCGCTGCTTGTATTCAATAGATATGCTCCACCCATTTCCTGAGAATCTTAATTATCTCCAATGGGAAGACAGTTTTAATATGGCCAGTGCATGAAATTATGGACTGGCTATACATAGGTGGCTCACTAGGACAGGGAAGTAATGGGAGACAATTAAGTAACAGCAGTTTGTCACATGTGTAAATTATTGTAAAACATAGATCTCATAGATGCTCACTCTGTAAGAGAAAAAGAATTCCAATACCATTATATGAATATATGACTGCCAGAGACCTCCTGGGTCACCAAGTCCTGTTCCCTGTTAGCACAGACAACTATTTTATGCAATCATTGCTGTAAAACTCATACAAAAGTATGCATTACAGATAAGTGCGATAAATATCATCTGTAGATGAAATGAGCCAAATCCAAGTAATATACGGTTTACTGTTATTCTAAAGCATTTGCTTATACACTGGGTTTTAGAGACAGACTAGTGAAAGGATATTACAGAAATTATGAGTTGAAAAGTAGCTGTACAAACCAGGTATTGCACAGCTGTGCATGAAACACTTTCAAACTTTTTAAATTGTATATTCCCTCAGGGCGGAAGATTTTCAAAGTCAGATGTGAAGTTTAAAGTTGCATAAGTAGCACTGAATTTGATGTGAGTGGAGATATGATGCATAAAGTTTTGAAAATACACCTGTTTAAATTAATTATAGGTGCTTCTGTGATCTGCTCTTTTGCTTATTTTAATCTTCATATCAAACATCATCCTCAAAAGTATTAGTTTTCCTTGTTTTAAACAAAAGCTGTCTTTTTTGCTCAATTATCATAAGGATTAAGATTTTCCAAAATTTGTATTTCATAATGATATTTCTTTTCTAGTTTTGGTATCGCTGTGTTCACAATCTTTATAATTCAAATAATTATAAAAACAAAAAGGGACTTGTGAAGAATGCAACAAGCAGAATCCTAGAATTACATTGTCTCCATTTCTTTTTCTTATCTCAAGTATGTGCTGCACTAAACATAGCAAAACTGACTAAAGAACCAGACAGATCATGGAGAAAGCTAACATAATGTTTTTAGAAAGTCATAGCATTAAATTTTAATTAACTTTCTTTTTTATTTTATTTATTTTCATAATGAGATACTACTTTTATTTACTGCAAGGTACCCACATTATGAAATTTGGAATTAATGTTTTAACAAAATACAGCTGTTGTTAGAACTATTTTGCTTCTGTTTTTAGATAGCGCAGGGAGTGAAGTACAGAAAATATGGTTGTTCATAAACACCCACATTATAGACATTTAAAGCTGGGTGAGACAAACTCCATTACTAGTGTTGTGGTTGGGGGTTCTCCTCACTTCTTTGTTTTCTTGTTGCTATAAAATGATGTAAATTACTGTTCAAACTCACAGTGTCTATTCCAGCTTGTCTGAATGTCTGAACACATTGAGGATGCCAGAAGGGAAAGAGTGAAACCACGTATTTGATGACTGAGTACATGAGGCTTAATACATGGAAAGGTTTGTGTTTCCCTCTTCCTCCATGCATTGCAGAGAACTTGCATTTGCTATTTCATGGAAAGAGTAAGCAAAATATTGGCAATTTACAATCTGATCAAACAGGAACAGGCATTTTTAACTAAGTACCTATCATTCAGATTGTCCACCCAATTATACAGCACAACACTATTGTACATTATAGAAAGAAAGCATGTGTCCTGGGTTGTTGAACTTGAGGTGGCATTTGAAACCTTTTACTGCCAAAGTGGCACCCTAATCATATGATGTTAGTGGCAGACTCCTGAGAACGCTGTTTCTAATATTCCTTCTGTTTAGAAGGATACTGCATAGCAACTGGTAAGCCTAGAAGGCAATTGTGGAAGCAGAAATATTGTGTTCTCTCTTTTTTCTACTTCCAGAATTTACTTACTGATCTATTACATCAAGTCAGTATTACAGTGTAAAATTATTTGAATATTTCTTATTCAAAACAACCACAATTTTCTTTTTAAAACCTAACTTATGCATCACATATTCTCATTTTTATCATCAATGGTTATACAATGTAATTCAAATGTCTTTTTTATGATTCTCCTTCCACCTTTCCTCTTGCAAATTTATCCTTAATGCAGTGTGTTTTACTCAAGTTCTGTGGTTGACACAGGAGTAGTATCTACAGCTGGTAAGAAGAGTGACAGTTTTAATACAGACTAGGATGTGATTATCGTGCATTATAGCTCCAGTCTTACACTGTAGTGCTTGAGTTGTATAATGCAAAGCCTAAACTTTTGCCAGCTGACATTTATAGTATGTATTTTTATTATAAATATAGTTGCAGTATTTGGAAGGTCCAGTCATAAGTGGTGTATTGAAACTGCATTTATAAAATAGCCAGAAAATAAATATGACTAAGCCTGATGAGGAATGATGTGAAGGTGTGGACAGACATATACGACCTATTGTAAAACCAACGGTATTACCAGTATGGAGAAAATATAAATGTGTGGGTTTTTCATACTTGCATATTTTCTTGACTAAAGACTGTCATAAACAAACAAGCAAAAAGATGACTTTCACATACCTATTGTTTTCTATTGTGTGTTCCTTAATAAAAACAAAGCAAGTTAGACAACTGCTCTGTATGAAGATTTCTTATTCATTTTTGAAATCCATGCTCAACAGTTTAAAACAAGTGGTCTGGAAAAGAGATCAGCCTGCATGTCTGACATGCTCACAGTAATTATTTCCCAAGTAGTGTAAAATGTTGAACTCCAGCAGAAGAATTTTAATTTTATTTCAACCATTCTTTACAAGGGAACATGTCAAAGCTTCGAACTTTGCTCTGGATTCAGTTCAGTTGGCTCATAGACAACTAAAGTCCAGCTTTCCAATCAGTTATGATCTAATACATGGAAATGAGTTATGCAGTTCAAGACAAAATAAAATCTATAACTCTACCACTGGTCAGAACTTTTACTTAGTCAGTCCTTTGAAATATATTATTTATCATGAAAACTGTGGGACCAATGAAATAGCCCAGGTTTCCTAGTTAATAAAATGCAAGATGAATTGTTTCAAATGCTACTCACCTATTCAATCAAATTGTTTCAGCCAACCTTGTATGAGAATTTTCTGCAAAATTCAACTCATAGTAATATCTAAAAAAAATTTATAAAATTTAAAAACTTATTCACTTTAGATCAGAGTATTTTGTTATGCTTCATGATGTGTAAACATGTAAAGGCTTTACATGTTACAGTCACCTAGAAAAATGGCACAGAGACTAAGGGTTATTCATATTTGAAAGGTGCATTGTTGCAAGTGATTCTATCAATGTATTTGTGACTGAATTTCGGGTTAACAGGTTAATATAATTTCTGAGGCTATACATGTCAGAAATATTTTTTATAGATGTCAGTGAATAAGCATATGAAGAGATTTAGTGGACTCGTGGAGAATCAGAATATAAAATCTATGACAACATAGGATCAAGTTAATAAAACAAAGATAAAAGTTCATTTACAGAAAAAAAATTATAATAGTTCTCACTGGAAATCAGACAGCAAGTTCTTCATTTTCTTTCTCTAACATAGCCCATTTTTAAAGTGCTGAAGTCATTTTCTTCACAGGTATTCTTTAAAGAAAACCTCATTGTTGCTGGGAAAACTTATTTAAATAATGTGATAAATGTTTATTCACAGCACATTGCCTTGAAAAAATATTGTCTAGAAGAGAGGAGAAACAGGAGAAACAAGAAAAGAGAAAAAAGGTAATCCTGCTTTTCCTGTTTTATTTTTTTACCATACCATTTATTATCAATTCTTATCCTAAGACTGTTCTCATGTAACTACTCTTACAATGAATGTTTAAGACAGAAATCTAATGTGGACTCTTTCACAGCCATAGACAGTCCTCTTAGCTGAAGGACCAGTGTATAAAAAAGACTTCATGGACAAGCATATCTTAATTGATTACCTTGTCCTTTCTTTTCTTTGCTGATTTTAATAGCGAAAAATACCCCTATCAGAACTGAATAGTCCACAGTTATGTCACAATAGCTCAGACTTTGCTGCCATACTATCACTATGTGTTAAATACTCTGCTACTGCACTCTTTGTTCTATCCTCTGTTAAAATTCATCTGCAATTTTCCTAGAATCTAAGGTTTCAGTTCCTGGACAGCACAGCTACACAGGCCACCTCTTACAATTAAGCAGAGAAAAGGTCTGTATGCAGGCACTAAAATGCATGTCCAAGCACTTTGTCTAGACTTGGACTGGGACTTGAAAACCTTAAGAAATCTGAAGATTTTAATACATCTGTACAGCTACTTGAAAGGTTATCTGAAAAGATCTAAAACTCCTAAACTTAAAAATGAGGAGGGAAATGTCAAAGAACAGGAGATACAGTGACAAGCAAGATATGTAATGGAACAAGAATAATACTGTGTATTCATCACTTTACTTTGGGTTATATTCACATTACAGCAGTGGTTATTTTTCATTCTTAGACATAGAAAGTAGGAGGCAGTGTCACTTCTTAAACATTTATGGCCATTTCCATTCTTTTTAATGTTTTGAAATTTCAAGAAGAAGAAATTTCTCTTACCATGGACTTGGTATTTGGGAAAGATTTCCCTGAAGAGATCTGAGGGAACTGATTAAGGTTTTTGCACTAAGTATACTAGTTTTTTTCCAGTATGCTACACATATATATACATACATAAAGGTTAAAATCTCATTTGACTTTTTAAAAAACTATTAATTTTAGGATTGTATTTAAAAATATTGTTTCACTAAAAATATATATCCAAAATTCTTTCTTAAGGGTAAAATATCTTCCAACAGTGAAACGATATTCATTTATTCATTTTTAAGTTACTGGAAAAACTGTGGAAAACTAGATATTGGGCTGATTAAAAATATGTTTACTTTTTTAATTTATTTATTTAGCCAATGAAATAAAGTTTTCAAAAAGCTTGATTCTGTTTTCTAATGTGAGTGTACCATACAAGTCATTCTCCAGTCTGTCAATAATGGAATTGTGGTATCTAGTACAAAATTATTGCATACACTGTGTGTATATGGAGCAGTCGATGCTTCTCTACTATTTTTCAGAATTTCCAGATGTGCCAAACATACTGTTTGCATCCATATCAGCTATACTGTTAAAGCATGGTTCATTCAGTGTGTGCGGTATATTCATTTTTCCAGAATTTCTGGGTACCTAGAATTCACTGATCACCAATTCTGCTGTATCCAGGGTACCACATATGCCACTAGTGCCTTGCTGTCACTTGCACTTGGACAGCAGAACCTGTCCATTTCACTGTCAAATATGCCTTACAAACAACTTACACCAGGAGCACGAAAGAGGGGGAACAGACCAAGAATTTTTAAGGAATGAGGTAATTCAGTTCAATTTCATCATAGGCATTAGCATTCAGAGTGGTAAGACAACACTAAGGTCAATAGAGTTAAAAGCTTTTTATTTGCTGAAGAATTCTCCATCTTATTCCTACAGCTGCGGTAAAGTCATGCTGATCCGAACCGTTTCACACGCCAAGCTACAGTACGTTCTACCACCATCTTGTTGTCTGAACACTTGCAAATTTTCTCTGAGCCAGGCTTCTCTCATGCAATTTCAAGCTTAATTTAACTCATCTTACAAACAGACATAATAGGAGAATGCCATATCCCATAGCAAACAGAGCTGAGCACATGTTGTGTGACTGTGTGTTTATCTAAGTAAATTCGCTGTGGCTCTGTGGCCCCTACTTTATATACAAATTATTCCAGACAGTTGTAATTAGGTCATGGATGATGAACTGTATTGTAAATTTTCATTTTCCTTCTTCTCAAGCCCGATAAAGCAACATCAGCACTAACCGGTAGACCTTGCTTTTCTGCACTGTAGTTAACTACACTACTCTCGTCTCAGTATTTAATCCTTATTTGCTTCCTCAGCTCTCCTCTCAGTATTTATCTATAGCTTTTCCCTGAAACTACATCTTTATTCATTTAAGAATCTTCCAGAGGTTCTTGGGCTTCCAGGTAATAAACATTAAATAACTTTTTTAAGCATCCAAATCTTCAATAAGTCTGAGAAGCAAAGGTTCAGAAACTGGTAACAGTATAGCAAGAGCAAATGCTAAATGATGTTCAAAGTAACAGTTGTGTGGACAATGGCTTGTTTGCAATGTATGCTGAGTATTGAAGCATTGCTGTCAGTCTCACACCCAGACTTCTAAATTAGTTGTGTTGGTGGGTGTTTTTTTTTGCGATGAATACAGAAAAGTTCACTGCAGCTGATCTTAAAGATGCTACTGTGTAGAACACACCCCAGGTACTGCCTAGATGCTGGTTTGTCCCCTTTAAGATAGAATATAAGAAAATCTCTCTGTGTTTTCAGGCTGGAGATTTATATCCTGTTCTTTGTTTTATATTTCTTCACTGATTTTGTTTTCTTTTTTTTTTTTTTTCTAAACTACCAGCACTTATGTGTCAGGAGGAAAAAAATATAAGAGAAGGGATCAATGATAATGTGAAGCAACACCTGCAGTGGTAAATTAAAACTACTTATGTAAATAAAGTGCATTACAAAAATATTTCTGTTCTAGTACACTGTGGAAGCGGAAATGCCACGTTTTGTAACAACCCTCCTAGAGCTTCGCTTTTTCTTTCTGAAATAAAGCTTTTATTTCAAACCTGAGATAAATTCTCAGATCCAGCTCCACCCCTGACTTTGGAGCTTTCTCCTAATCATGGGAACTTTTATTTATTTATTTATTTATTGATATCTCAAACTCACACTTCTAATGAAGACAAAGAACGTAAAACAAGGCTTCACTTTGCCAGGCACAAGTGAGAAATATTCCCCATATGTGTTCACAAGTTGAGAAATGGACATAAGAACAGGAATGGCAGAGGATACTGAAACTGACAGGATCAAGCAGTTGTGTCTCATGTAGGCTTTTTCTGTCTCATTCCAGGTACAGAACCAAAAAGACTTCAGATGTCTCCTCCATGAGTTAATAAGTTTTTTCATTTGCAGTTGAATTGGTGGGTATGTACATTTAAAAATACTGTGCACTGAAAAAGTTCCTTCGGTGCAAAGGTCTGAGCATATTTTCCTGCCAGTTTTACTTTGTTTTTCTGGCACCCTGTCAGCTTGTTATGAGTGGCTTTACACTTCTCTCCGCATGCTCTGTGTTGTCAGAGTCAGTTGTCTTTTTAGGGAACACACATAGTCCTTTATGCAGAAGGCTGGAACATTGTTTTAAAAATATTGTTTTTTGCAGTTTCCCCAAGTCCATGACCATGATTCCTTTGGAGTGTACAGAATAGAGAAGACACATGTAGATGAAGTGGAAGGATACATTTAAGGGATGGGAAAGGGAACTGCACATTGTAACAGAATGTTTTCAACACTTTACAGGTTAACGTGGTTTCTACTAACAAGTTTCAGTTATGAAATGCTTCCAGACAAGAGTCTTATGAAAGAATTTGGCTTTGTTTATGTGCCTGGCCAGAGGGCTGGTTTTATTCCAATAATATCATTGCAAACGATTAAATGTTGCATTGGCAATGCATGAATCCAACAATGGGACATAACATATTTCTTCTAAGTAGTTTTTTCAGCATGAGAAAAAGGTAAAAGGAATTTTCTGATTTCTTGGATAAAAAAAAAATAATCCAGTCCTGCTACCTCAGAAACCTAAAATTGGATTAATATTTAATTTTTATAACTTGAGCACCTGACTGCTAAAAATGAGAAAAACAATCTGTATGTTTTTCCTTCAAAGTTCACAGTTATCTGATCATCATTTTTATGTATTGTGGACACAAAAAAAATACCCATTGAAAATGGGGAAATCATTTACTCTCCAACAAAATAATGAGCTTGAATTGCTTGAGCTAGAAGACTTGATTAGCTCCTCTTCAGATTGGGTGAAACACATAGTGTTTAATACCTGTATTTCTATGCAGCAGGCAACATTACTATTTTCAAGAAAATGAACATCAAAAAGAATTGGATTGTATTTCTCACTTTTGCTACAATGGCAGTGTCTGACTCCTGACTCTAGTGATGGCTGAAATAGAAAACATTGCAAATTCAATTGTTGAGATGTTCGGTAAAATTACCCAAATTAATTGAACTTGAATTGTTTAACTGGAAAGGCAGGTTCATGACACTTTAAAGAAATAAGATTTTCATTTCCCTGGTATTTGCATCTCTTCAATATTTGCATATTTCTTCTTATCATCTCAACAAATAGCAAGAGTTTATGCACTGAAACAAAGAATACCAGGGGAACATTAAAAAAAAAAAAATTAAAACCCCATGCAGTTCCAAATTGCAGAACCTTGATATCAACCATTCGAGGATATGTTATATGCAAGTGAATAAATATATTGGCATCAGGGCTCTTACTTGTCACCAGGATTAAATTTCTCGTTCTTAGATACTCCCTAAACTCATTCTTGTTTCTGTGGAAGTTTTGGGTTTTTTTTTTAATTTTACAGCTTGTTGCCTTTTGAAAAACAACATTTACACATCTTTCCATACCTTTTTATCAGAGATTTTCATGTTCAGAAATCTTCCACAGACTTGTGTCAAAACAAAGATCTACCTTTTAAGAAATTTTTCCTTGGTTTCCATGTTATGTTTGCCATGCTGTATTTACACAGTTTACACTGTAACTTTGTCTTCAGTAGGGAATGGCTGTGTTGTAAGAAAAGTAGAGAAAGAGGAAATTTCAAGTAAATGGGACAGCCTAGGAGAAACTTGAAGGCAGGAAAAGGGAAAAATGTGTAATCTATAAAACAGGAGGGAAGAAAGTACAAACAACATAAGGGAGATTTTGAAGAGATTGGATATAAATTTGAATTTGTAGTGTCTTTCTAGTTTCCATGGAGAGAACTTGCAAATGTCACACATCATGAATTGTGCTTTTACTGTGGGATTATGCAGAAGGTTAATGTGATTAATAAGGGAGAAGCATTGTGATATTTTTAAAATAGCAAGGAAAATGAAGATAATGACTTGTTAGGAAAAGGGAGGCAATGGGAGTATTGCTTACATAATTTGAAATGCTCAGCATGTTTTAATTTCATTGCAAATTGAGAATGAAGCAGACTTCCATGCTCCATGACATTTTCATGTTTCAATTAAAAAATTCCCAGCAAAAAAGGGTAGTGCTCTCAAATAAATTGTTTTTCTCTGAAATAAATTCTTTTGTAGACTTTCAAATCTGAAAAAAATGCAATCAATCCCCAAACAATAATGCCAGCTATGGACCTCACAAATGAGCAAAACTAAATTCCAGGATGTATCTTTGAAAATTATCTGTGATCTTGATAGCATTCACTGACTATTATATATTCTCTAGCCCTAAGAAAATATCTGTGAAAAAAAGCAGCCTGTATGTATGAACAATAATTTTAAAATCTTCATTGTTCTTAAAAGGTCTGTTTCTTTCTCGGTCTGCTTCACTGTGTAGGCATGTTCCTTTATTTAGAGTTTATTTTGTTATCTTGGATTTAATGAAAATATAACATAGCAATATAGAGATTACACTAAGATGTATGAAGGTCCACAGTGCAACCCAGACTGAGCTCAGTAACTGCCTCTCTGATCCCTTATGAATGGACTGCCTTCCCTGTACCCCTCTCTAAGTTTTGTTATTTTAGTATAGGGACTGTCCTATACTATGTACTTTTACACTAGTATCGATTCCCATGACCTTCTCTTACAACTCAGAAGTTTTCATATGACCTAGCTGCTGTCAAATCGACAGGAAATAAACCAGACTGTTCAGGATGATCCTTGTAAGACCAGTCACTTGGATGAATAATTAAAAGTCTTAACATATTTTCTCAGTATGGATCTGAAAAAAATACAAAAGTCAGTGCAACAGCTTGCAGGACTCTGCTAATGGCAACAAAAAACGATTTTGCGTATAAGATTCCTGGATTAGAGAGGGGGAATGAACAGTGGGAGGAGGAAGAAATAGTGGTAGCAGAAGAAAGTATGATCTTCCTTGGAGACAAGATTGGTAATAAAAACTGGTTTTGGCATAATGAATCTGTATGGCAAAGAATCAAATAAATTCTAACTGTAAAACAGGCTATAGAAAATAGAAATTTTCATACCTAGGATTTACAGTTTAGACCTGTGCAATATATAGAACTGCCTCACAGAGGAAGAGTGGAAATTTATAAAAGAACCGTTTTGCTAACAAAAGAAAAACATAAACCACATAATGCTGGTGAAGTACGGAGACCAGCCTGGGCCCTGAAAGCGGCTAAGCAGGCAAAAGGGAGGTTGTCTGAGAGGCAGATGGTGAGAGATCAGAAAATATCTATGTCACTGCTATGACGTTTGCTTAAGCAGAGTCCTCAAAACTGATCACTGCTGCTCAGGCAAGTTTTGAGGTGTCTGAGCAGCAACTCTAGTGACAAGGGAGTCTGGTCCTGCCTTGCATCTTCAGGTTAGTAAAACACTGACATGCTTTACAGTAGGGGTTTTGGGGGGTTTTGTGTTAATTTCTTTGTGTTTGTTGTGGTTGTTTTTTTTTTGTTGTTGTTTTTTTTTAATCTAGTGCTTAATTTCATGTATTTTAAGAAGTTTGCTCATCCCCAGGTACTCTACCAGTAAAAGTATATGTATTGAACTCCTCCTTTCAAAGGGAAGAAAACACATCTGGCATGTGAAATTGCATGCTAAGCAACCATGAGTGCACTGAACTCAGATTTATCCAGATTTTTAGTTTAAGAGCAGAAGAATTCCAGAAATCCACTTTCAAATACATAAGGGAACGAGGTCCTGCCTGAAGGAGCACTTTCGGAAACAATTGGTCAAATCATTGCAGTAGTCTTCTAGCGATGACATCTCATAAAACCACTTGAGATGAGTCCAGCTTCTGACTTTGATAGAAGGTGGATTTGGTCCTGTGAGAGACAGTTGTGTACTACTGTATCTAAGGTACGGACAAGGACCAAGGAATAGAAGTCATTAAACAGTTCGTTTTGCAGAGCCGTTCACCACTGGTATCTAGCTCCAATGTGTGAGACTAACTGACAAGATAGAAATTCCTAGTAAGGTCATAGAATAGTGACAGATACACTGAATATTAGGAGTGTCGTAAGTAGGAAATTCTGAGCTACTTCTAAAGAGATAAGATACTATAACGCTAGTAAGGAATCAGGAATTAAATTCCTAAAAGGCAAGATGAGACAAGGTAAGGCAAGGTAAGGAAAAGCAAGGAGGAAAAAGAAACCAAGGTTTCTAGCTACGCATCTGGATTATAGATACGAGCCAAAGGAAGCTGATTTAGTGCTCTTCCTGGAACATGTACCTACCTGTAAATTCGTTTGTAGAAAGAAATTTAGCCAGCCTAAAATTTTAAAGCAGGCTTTTTGCAAGTAATTATTGATTATTACATTATAATAACATATACCAAAGCTCACATATTTCTCACAAGTCATAAAAAGTATGACTTGATAATCAGCTGGTCTTCTCTAACAGGAGGCAAGTATTTATGCCTGAATTCCTTCATTGATTTATCAAAACAGAGAAAAAGAGCACATGCTTGTATTTACAACAAAGAATTTATCTATCAAAAGAACAGCTGGCTAGTTTTTAATGACTAAAATTCCAGCTTCATTTATATAAAGTCTCTGTTTTGTTCTGTTACTCTTCTATCTGATTAATTAAATGTATGCAGAATGATTAATTGATTAATCAATTATTTGGTTATTGCAGCATCTCTCCAGATATTTATTTTTATGCTTATCTCTATGGAATAATCACTTCCTTTTGAATTCCAATGTATTCATTAGTGATGAAAATTAATTGAATCTTTTACAGTATTTTTACTTTATCTTTCCACTGTGAGTTCAACAAGACACGTTTTCAGATGTAATTATAAGTAGAAACGATGACTTATCTTAGTAAAAAAAAAAAAGGGGGGGGTTCTAGAAAATATAGCTGCATGTTTCAATATCTAAATATTACAATGAAGCTACATAAAGATTCAGGCATATGCCTAAGAGCTCTTACTAGGGTGTACAATTATATGGGGAAAGATGTTGCTGGACCTGCAAATGGCAAGAAAGAACAAAACCTCAACGTGTTGGCAGCATCTTCTGGTTTCTCAGGGAGTTTGTGTAGATAAAAGCACACTCACTCCTGCTAATATGTAGGACTCCTCCTGAGGAAACAGGTTTAGGATGTGACTTCATGCCTTCTCATCTTTTGTTTCATTCTTACCATTCTTTGAAGGGTAAACTGTACGTGGCTCAAAGCTACTTAAAATCGAATTTTATCCCATGCCTGTCCAAATTAGCAGTAAGAAACTAGAAGCGTATGGAGGTTTTAAATTGACAGAAGTTGGAGTACCCTAAATCTTAATTAAAATCAATCAACTTATTAAGACATTCATGGACATGACTCAGAATGTTGTAGGACCTGGATTTTGGAATATAACTTATTTTTCTGTACACAGAATTTGATTTAAAAGTATATAAATGTACTCTTGGCTGGAGGTGAATGATTATGTGTCATATGATCACATGAAGAGATAGACCTGCTGAATACCCAACTAATAAAGAACAGTTGTGTGACCTGCACTGGATGTTACCTCTCAGTGATTAGGAACAGGAGGGAGAAACTATGAGACAGTTTGCTTCCTACTATATCTACTTAGGCAACACTTGAGCTGGTACTAAGCGCTCTAAGCTTTGAACCAGCAGTAGGTAGTATATACTTCACATGACTACTGTAAACATGTAGTTTATAAGCTCCAGACTTTTAGGTCTCATTATTACTAAACTTTTCATCAAGGATGGAGGAATAATTTCAAGCAAAGTCAGGATCATGCTTTGATAAAATAAAAAAAAACCCTCTGACTATGCTGAATATTCCCAAAGAAGCTTCAACTGTAAAAAAGAGAGATGTTTGGCCCAGGCAATTGTCTACTTCTATTTTCTATGTTAAAAAGTCCAAATCAGCCAGCTGTGTTTCTTATCTATAACACAGCTAAAAAGAAGAGAAAGGCCATGCATCCACAGAATTTCTGGTATACATCCACTGAAAGAAGCAGTAGAAAGGCAAATTTATCAAGTATCAAGTTCAGTTGATTCCAGAGCTTCTCTTCACACCATATTTGAAATAAGAAAGTGTTTTCTGTCCTCCTTTCCCTTCTCTCTTCTGCTTGATTTCCCAGATCAGAAACACTGAATGAGTGGCTCAAGTACTGTAAGAGTACCACATGGTCACTCAGGTGTGGTAGGAGCTTATATTGCCTTTTTTGGGTGTAAAAAAATTGCAAGAAAATAAATGGTTGCACTGTTTGCTTCAATTTTTATTGGCTTCTGTGCATTACGTTGAAATGAACAGAGCTAGGAAGAAGGTGCTCTGCAGAATTGCTAACTGGCATTATTCCCCCTATTTGACCCTTCGGCAAAGTGCTTTTTGGCGGTACTATGAAACAAAAAAAAAAACAAACCCAACACTAATTTGTTCTGAAGCCAGATTTTTCAGCGGTTCACATTACTCCCTAACTAATGGTTGAGCTTTGCTGCAGGCTAAGCATTTGTTTATATCACTCTTGCTTCATTTGAAAGGAGTGTCAACATATAAAACACCAAGTTCTACAATGCGGTAAAATTATGAAATACTGAGAGCTCCAAGACTATTTGGTATGGCAATGCATAAAAGTCTAGGAAAATGGAATAAAATGAATGAAATGACTGTGTCACTTGCCCTGTTTACTTGTCTAAGCAACAGAAAGTTTTCTGAAGGAGGCAATGACAGAAGTGTCCTGAATATAGCCAGTTACAAGTCAGCCTAACATTGCTGGTGCTCGGTTACTGCTAATCATTTATTGATCCATATATTTTTTATCAACCTGTTTTTCTTATAAATACAAAAACTATAGTGGTTATAAACAATGGGAAAATAAATAAGCTACCAAACTAACAGGCAGAGCTTTGACTTATTATGTAAAACTAACAGTAAAATAGTAGTAACAGTAAATTGACTCATTCTGTCTTTCTTTTGGAAGGAAACTAACAATTAATAGGGGAGGATTTTCTCTAATTCCCATTAGTTTACCTGTTGTCATCAAGGTTACTGACACAGCTGTCATAGATGTCAGCAGAAACTGCATTAAACCAATACTGAGTCCTTTTGAAAATCCCATTCATATGTGACACAGGAACAGAAAAATGTTGCAAAGGAATACAAAATATCATAATTTACTCTCTCTATATATATATACCAAAAAAGAAAGAATTGCAATCTTATATTCTGATATTTGTGTTAAACTTTAAGCCTTAGGCATATAGTTATTGAAACCAGTGGGAACTTCTTTATTGATCGCCAAAGGAATTTTGATGATCCTGTTTTTAATAAAATCTGTCTTATTTTATCTCTGGTCAAACTGGGTGATATTTTTGTTGTTTGCATTCCAGAGCAGGAATTGTTCCATTAAAAAAAATAATTGCATTCAACATTATGCCAAAGAGGTAAATTTATTTCAGAGGCAGCATTTTCTAGTGGTCTGAAGAAAGGAAGAGAAGAGAAAGCTATTAAAATCTTATCTACTTTCTACTTTATTCAGTGGAGTTCCTCACTGAGAAAGATGTGAACAAAGGCAGATTTGCCACTTTGTTTCTTATCACTGCATTTTAAAAATAGCTGTATCTATATGTCTGTAACTATACAGAGATACAGTCCATCCGTCACGTAAAAATCACTGCAGTTCCACATATATAATTTAGAAGTTTTGTGTGAAAACAAATTTAAAAACTCCATTTTTTAAGTAAAGTACCTACCAAAGTATTTTAGGTTGTGGTAATCAGAATAATCTGTCAAAGTTTGGTAACTTATTTAGCTTTCAAAAGAAGCTCAGTAAGCACAGAAAATCAAATTTAAATGCAATCCACCAAATTTTACAAATCCACACATCTCCAGAAGTACCTTACCCATTGTAAGGAGCAGAGGGAGGGGAGTTCACAGCTCTGTTCTGCCTTGTGTGATTCAGAAACACACTGAAGCCCATTCACAGGCTAAATCCTTCCTACTCCCCAAATGCTTATCCAGAGGTACACAGCTGACTATATGTTTCATTAGCATTACTTTGACCTTTAAAACAGAAGTGGAATCAGGGCTAGAGAAAATCCATCCTGAAAGAAAAATCTGTGCCTTCACTAAATTTTAAATATAAATGTTTTTGTTATAGAAAACATCAACTGAATAGCCTGAGAGATATTCCCAACTCAGATAAATCATAACAGTTCAAATACGGAGTGAATTAATTTTCTCACGGTTTTCCACATTTTGCATTGGAATAGTGAAATTAAGACATAGCTAATAATGTACTTGCACAAGGGCAAAAAGATAGCACTCTCTGTTAAGCACCCTATCCTTTCCTTTTACTACAGATGATAGAGCAAACACAGTTAAGTGTGAAAAGCAGAAGAATTTCATGTGGCAAAAGCTGTTGAAAAAATTTTGTAATTGCAGGATCTTGTGGAAGGTGGATTTCTGTTGATTGGTTCAAATAAAATTCTTCATAATTGGCATTTGATATTGACCAAAACTTTTTGTCAGATTTCTGGTCTCATGTATGCTGCTGGTTGTTATTTACCAAAATGGCACCTTGGGGAACTGAGTTTCATAAGTTGTGCCTGCAGGTCTCTGATTCATGATGTGAGTCATCTGAATATTAGTTTGTGTTAATTGTAATAATTCTATATATCCATCTGGGACAAAAAGAAGAGCAAAAAGGAAAAAAAAAAACAACAGTAAGAATATTTGATTTTTTTTTTTCCTCAGAGCGTACATATGTAATCATTTCATAATGAGTGTACACTAGTGTAAAAATCAAATACCTGTATATTATTGAGAGCAAGAAGGCTTTTCCATGTCTGGCTGTTTGGAAGATCAATCTGGCAGCACATTTCCTATAAACGAATCAGAAAAAAATAGTATTTTGTATCTCAGTCAAAAACAAAATGAGGTCTTTGTGAGGTTTAAACATATGGATCATGTGCAAGGATGTGGGAGAAGCACAGACTGAGGAAATGTCAGAAAATGTATGATCTGCTGAGCCTGGTGGCAGAGCTACAAGAGGAAGTAGAAAGGTTAAAAAGCATCAGGGAGGCTGAGAAAAAGATAGACTGGTGGTACCTGTGGTGGTACTTTGCCCTCCCTGAGACAGACACAGGAGTAACCACCAAAAAGAAACAGGATCAAGGGGATCTTGTATCTTCCCTGCCAGGCTGGAGGCAGTAGCTTAAAGGAAAGGAGTGCATGGAGGCAAATCCACTCTCGGGGCAGCAGGTGAACCCCCTCCTTGCCCACCTTGCTTTCCCAGGTGCCTCTGTACAACAGGTATGAGGCTCTGGATGTGGAAAGCCAGTCAATGGATGATGTGGATGATGGCCCATCTTCACCAGAGGTGCTGCCAAGGTCAGAAAGGCCTACACCCTGTATCACGACCACCTCCACGAGGAAGAAAAGATGGGTTATAGTTGTAGGCAAGTCCCTTCTGAGGGGAATAGAGGGTCCAATACGCCATCCAGACCCTCTCTTAAGTAGGTCTGCTGCCTCCCTGGGGTCCGGGTTAAGGATATCACTAGGAAACTTCCTAGCCTGGTACGGCCCTCGGACTACTAGCCATTACTGCTCTTCCATGTGGGTGGCGATGAAGCTGCAACACATAGCCAGAGGCAAATCAAAAGAGACTTCAGGGCTTTGGGGAGGTTGGCAGTGGAATCTAGAACACAGGTTATTTTTTTCCTCTCTCCTTCCAGTTTCAGGCAGCAACATTGGAAGAAACAGATGGACATAGTCTATAAATATGTGGCTCCTTGGCTTGTGTCACCACCACAATTTGGGGATTTTTGATAACGGGATGGCCTACACAGCTCCAGGTGTGTTGACATCAGATGGCATTCACCTTTCTCAAAGGGGGAAGAGGATGTTTGCTCACATGCTACTGGGGCTCATTGGTAGATCTTTAAACTAGGCTTGAAGAGTGAGGGGTATAATATCAGGCCTGCCCACGACAAGCTGTGGGATGACATACCAAGGTTAGAGGGACGGGGTGCTAGTGAGGGCCCTCAGACTGTTGCTCTGAGATGTGTTGGCTACACTGCGGCACACCTGAAAGTCTTAGCTCCTGAGGTAATAGGAACCAAGAGGTAGTAAAATACCTCAAAGGAATTAAGGACTGTTCCTCTAAGAAGGTGACATGGCTGACAGCCCAGCTGAAGTGGTCCTACACCAGTGCATGCAGCATGGGCACCAAACAGGAGGAGTTGGAAGCCATGGTGCTGTTAGAAAGCTACAACCTAGTTGCCATTACTGAAACTTCATGGGATGAATGCTATGACTGGAGTGTGGCTATCAATGTCTACAGGCTGTTCAGAAAGGACAGGCAAGGAAGGAGTGGGGTGGAGAGGTTGCCCTCTACATCAAGAAATGGATAGAGTGTGAAGAGCTGTCTCTGAAGAGTACCCACAAGCAGGCTGAAAGCTTATGGGTAAGAATTAGAGACAGAGGCAACAAAGGGAACCTTGTGGTAGGTGTCTGCTACAGGCTGCCTGATCAAGAGGAGCCTATTGACAAAGCCTTCTTACTCCAGCTACAGGAGGCATCATGCTTTCAGGCTCTCATCCTGCTGGGGGACTTCAACCACCCTGACATCTGCTGGAAAAGTAGCATGGTCAGCTGTAGGCAATCCAGGAGACTCCTGGAGTGCATTGAGGATAACTTCTTAAGCCAGGTAACAGCCCCACCAGAGGGGATGTGATACTGAACCTGTTGATCACCAATGCAAGTGAGCTAATCAGAGATGTCAAGACCTGAGGCAGCCTGCTGCAGTGATCATGCACTGGTGGAGTTTGCAGTCCTGAGGGAGATGGGTCAGTCAAAGAGGAAAGTCAGGACCCTGAATTTTAGGAAAGCAAACTTCCAGCTCTTCAAGGAACTAATGACTAGGACCCCCTGGGAAACTGCGCTCAGGGAGAAAGCAAAAAACCAACATAGCTGAGTCGAGACCTGCTGGTCAAACTGAAGGGCAAACTAAAGAAAATACACAGGCAGTGGAAGCAGGGACAGGTATCCTGGGAAAAGCATAGGGCTGCTGCCTGGTTGTGTATGGATGGGGTCAGGAAGTCCAAGGCACAGCTGGAGATGAACTTGGCAAGGGGCGCAAAGACGAATAGGATGGGCTTCTATAGGTTGGTCAACCAGAAAAGGAAGGTCAAAGAAAGTGTAACCCCCCTTGAAGCACAAGATGGGCAAACTGACAACAATGGATGAGAAGGTGCCTGAGGTAATCAACAACTTTTTTGCCTCATTCTTCGCTGGCAGCCTCTCTCACCACACCTCTCAAGCAGATGGGGAGCGGGGGAGCTAAGTCCCTCCCACTGCAAGAGAAGATCAAGTTCACGACCACCTGAGGAACCTGAACATATAGAAGTCTATGGGACCAGAAAAGATGCATCCCAGAGACTTGAGGGAATTGGCTGGTGTAGTTGCCAAGCCACTCTCCATGATACGTGAAAAGTCATGACAGTCAGGTGAAGTCCCCAGTGACTGGAAAAAGAGGACCATTGCACCCGTTTTTAAAAAGGGTAGAAAGGAAGATCCTGGAAACTACTGACCTGTCAGCCTCACCTCTGTGCCTGGGAAGATCATGGAACAGATCCTCCTAGAAGCTATGCTAAGGGACATGGAGGACAGGGAGGTGATTCAAGCCAGCCAACAAGGCTTCACCAAGGGCAAGTCCTGCCTGGCCAACCTCATGGCCTTCTACGATGGAGTGACTACATCAGTGGACAAGGGAAGAGGTACAAACATCTTCTGCTTGGACTTCTATAAGACCTTTGACGTGGTCCCTCACAACATCCTTCTCTCTAAACTGGAGAGATGGATTTGATGGGTGGGCTGTTTGGTGGATGGGGAATTGGCTGAATGGTTGCATCCAGAGAGCAGTGGTCAACAGCTCAATATCCAGGTGGAGATCAGTGACAACTGGGGTCCCTCAGGGGTCCATAATGGGACCATTACTGTTCAATATCTTCATCAATGACATAGACAGTGGGATCAAGTGCACCCTCAGCAAATTTTGAGATGACACCAAGCTGAGTAGTGAGGTTGACACTCCTGAGGGACAGGATGCCATCTAGAGGGACCTGGAAAATCTTGAGAAATGGGCCTATGTGAACCTCATGAGGTTGAACAAGGCCAAGTGCAAGGTTCTGCACCTGGGTCAGGGCAAACTCCAGTATCAGTACAGGCTGGGACATGTTGGGATTGAGAGAAGCCCCTCCAAGAAGGACTTGGGTGTACTGGCGGAGGAAAAGCTGGACATGAGCAGGCAATGTGCACTCTCAGCCGAGAAAGCCAACCACATCCTGGGCTGCATCAAAAGAAGTGTGGCCAGGAGGTCAAGGGAGGTGATTCTCCCCCTCTACTCTGCTCTCGTGAGACCCCACCTGGAGCACTGCGTTCAGCTCTGGAGTTCTCAGCACAGGAAAGACATGGACCTGTTGGAGCAAGTCCAGAGGAGAGCCACAAAAATGATCACAGGGCTGGACCACCTCTCCTATGAGGACAGGCTGAGAGACTTGGGGTTATTCAGCCTGGAGAAGAGAAGGCTCTGTGGAGACCTTATTGTGGCCTTTCAGTACTTAAATGGGGCTTATAAGAAAGATGGGGACAAACTTTTTAGCAGGTCCTGTTGCAACATGACAAAGGGTAACAGTTTTAAACTACAAGAGTGAAGATTCACACTAGATAGAGGGAAGAATTTTTTTACAATGAGGGTGATGAAACACTGACAGAGGTTGCCCAGTAAGGTGGTAGATATCCCATCCCTGGAAACATTCAACATCAGGTTGGATGGGGCTCTGAGCAACTTGATGTACTTGAAGATGTCCCTGTTTATTGCAGGGGGGCTGTACTAGATGACTTTAAAGGTCCCTTCTAACCCAAACTATTCTATGATTCTTTGTTAATTTATGAGGCATACTTTAATTCTACAACAGCATAAGGGTGAGAATTCTACCTGATGTACAAAAATTCAGAAACACTCTAGAAATTCAATCCTGCAAATATATATAAAGACTTCTTTTTTTCCATATAACTACTTTTTTACAGATTAAGAGCTTTTTCTTTGTATAAATATAGACTGATATAAATGTTATCGCAACACATATGTATGTGCTATATAAAGCTACAATATTAAGGTAGGTGTATGTAAACACATCCACATAGGCACAAAAGCAAGTCACTATTTTGAATCTCTCCCCGTTTCCTTTCATAAGCATTTATTTTCAGTCTCTGTATTATTCATCCCTTTGTGCTTTGTACTATCATGAATGATATGGTAGAACAATCTCTCCTTTTAAAATTCACTCTATAGGTACAGGTTTACTTATCCTCACCATTATCCTATAGACCATCATTCTGTGAGAATTAGATTTTTATGCTGATAAACTTATAGCCATTTGAAACAAAAGTTTCAGTTAATGTTTGTACCTGGAATACAAAAAAAATTTATTTGAAGCTGGTGTTTTCAAACACAGAAAACTCTATCCTGGAGAGATTGCTACTTTGCAAGGACATTGACGTTGGACTTGATATGTTGTTCTTCAACGCTCAGTAGGATTACCACATTGTCCAGTAACGTAAAATCATTTATCATGAAAGGAAGCCACACATATGCAGAAACAGTCTGCATAAAATTTCAGGGTATATTTATCTTTACTACAGCTCTTCTTGTGAAGAACACTTTACTAATGTATTTCACACTTAGTAGTTTTTTGCTTCATACAGCAACAATGGTATTTTATTCTACCATTATAATAGCTATTTCAGTGGTTAGATTTTTGACCTGTATCAGGTTGCATGACCCTTCCTATCATTTACCCAAGCTCATTTAGCACAGACATCTGAAACAGTCCTGCAGAATTTTGTATTCACATACACTGAGTGATTCAATTTTATAGGAAAGGGCAATGTTACGTTAGGCACATCAAATAAACAGTTTTCATTAGAAAATGAGCATTCAAAAACCAGCCAGACAGAACCTAACAGAGTGCTATAAATCTATGAAAGCTTGTAGTAACTAGAAAGCACGTACATTCAGAGCAGAACTGGGAAGTGGTTTACCTCTGCTTTCAGAATATTGTGAAATCGATATTTCTATTTCACTTGAAGGGTTGGTGATTAGGCACTGAGGGGGTTGCTGGTGCATAAGAGCTTGGTGACATCTTTGTGGTGAAACAGAATAAAAATTAAAATACAGCAGAGAAAGATAATATTTAGAAAAGAAAAAAAAAAGAAAAAAAAATGTTAGGGTTCAGAATTATTAACAAGTCCTTTGATTCCAGAAATACTGCAAATTCTTCTCTACATCACTTGAGAACAAAGGGACATAGCAAGCAGGAATTTGTGATACATCATAAATATCACATAGGCTGTTTGCTGCAGACAAGTATTAACTTTACCATTCTAGACACCCCATAGCCTTGACTTTTCCCTTAGAAAAAGATCTTCAGGATTCTACTGCATTTATTTTACTTTGCGGTTATGTTTTCTCTAAGATTTTAACTAATCACTGTAAGATGGAAGACAGCCTACAGAAAGAAAAGACTATAAACTAGCATCTCTAATAATGCATATTCTATACTGTCAGTTTTTTAGGACTCCTCCCTAAACCACAAACCTTTGGAAGAAAATATGTTGGTTTATCCTAACTTTAGGCTGTATGACATAACTGGGTGACATTTTTCAGAAGAAATATTTTTCAATAAAGAATTTTGGATTGACTCAAATATTCATGTAGAATCCATCAGATTTACAGACAGAAGTTAGATGACCTGTCAAAGTCCCTTCAAGTTCCTTGTTTTATGAATTCTACTAATGATTTCAATTGAGAAAAAGGAAAAAAACTTGCAAAAATTTCAAGCTGTTGGAAATATTTTTGATTCTTCTATTCTTGCATTTTGAAATGCACTTCAATTTCTTAAAAATAACCCCACACCTAGAGCATGACACAGTTTTTGCTGGATCAGAATTTTTTTTTCTTTTCCATCAAGATGCAAGACCATTAAAACAACACTAATGAACGATTAGCCTATAATTTCTACTTTCTTTTAGCATTACAAATATAATTAAAAAATAGCAGTCTCCATAACTTGCTTTATGATACCATTTAAAGATATAACTGGGCATTGTATATTGGAACCGGTTCACTGTCCATTGAAATTAAGATAGTAGTGCTGAGTACCTCTAAGAGTTGNCCCCCCCCAAATTCTTATTGTCTCTTATTAATGTTGCATGGACTTTTCTTGTCATCTTTTTTTTTTAATTATTTGTATCTCATTATTTCATAAAGTTCCAGCCAATATTTATTGTATTCTGAATAGTATCTTCTGCCACAAGTTGTTTAAAAAATGATGATGGGAACATTTGTAAATAGGGTTCTGTTGAGCTGGATAAAAATATCAGCATTTAATCAAAAAATATTTACCTTGTGATTTAATAAAGTTGATGTTTCTGTAATAAGATTTCTAGGAATTTTATTTTGTGGCTAATGGAACTAGAAATGACCGTCAATCACTAAATATACTTAGCTACTGTTGCCACAGTAACCACGTCTTACCATCTTTTTCATAAAAAAGGGTTTTGTCATTGATAAAATCTGAAAATCAGCAAATTCCCTTCTTACTATCATGCAAGCAAATGCAAAACAAGATGCTTCATGAATAGAAGGAGTACATTGCTGTAAAAGATACTAGCTTTTCTGGCATGAAAACATTTCAGTACATATATATACCCCTTGTTATGACAAAAGAAAATTTAATTGGTATAAATTTTTTTTTTTTTCCTAAATTAGCTGAACTTTATCCAGGGAATCTCTCCAAGAAAGAAACAATAAGCAAATAATAAAAAAAAGCAATCAAAAACCCTTGTGTCGGAATTCCGATACATAAATTACTTCTTTCTTAATTGAAGAAGTAAGAATTATTAAAGATTAAGAATTAAAGTTAAGAATTATTAAACATGTTAAAGACCTCAGCAAAGTATACGGTTATAGGCATCCAACGAGAAAAACTTCAAGTTTCTGAGGAAAGATGACTAAATGCTCAGTCAGTTTTGAATCAGTTTTCTCTGTTTATCAAGAAGACAGAAAAAGAACACAGGTGCATAAACACAGCTTTTATTCCAATGATTGTTTTTTCTTTTTCTTTTTTCTTTTTGAAGCTTAGTTTATATTATTCACTTTTCATCAGGCTGTGGTAATTTCAAGAAGAAAACAGAAAGCAAACGTTAACATAATACAAGTTCTGTTTTCTGTTTGAACGGCAAAGATATTGTGAATAAAAAAGATTTCAAAAAGACTTCACATGCCATGACTTTTTCCTAAATAAAGAAAAATTAAACCAAAAAATCCCGGGATCTGGCCCAACATTATTTCATGTATCTACAGTGAACAATAATTCATAAGTAATGTGGAAGGTAAATAACAGAATATTTTAATCAGACCTTACAGATGGAGAATGTTATTCTCCTTTATATTTCTAAAAGGCTTGAAGCAATTTTTGCCTTGTCCTGAATCTGGACTTTTAGGGCGTGAGAAAGTATTCAGTCTATATAAGATCGTAAGAACTTCAAGTCTAGCTTTGGAAAAATTATTCCAGCTCTTTTGCAGATGTCAACACTCCTTTAATTTCCATTCTACCTTCAGTGCAATCTTTTTCTCCAAGCACACCTCTAGTTAGCACACCTCTAATTTACTCCACACTTCTCCACACTTGTGTTTCTGAGAACATTCTCATCTCTCTGAGCACACGCTCTCTCTCTCTCCCTGACTTCAGCCTCACTGTGAATATGTGGAAAGGGAAGATTTTGCCTCGATACACTAGAAGATAGGGAGGGATGAAAAGATGAATTACTGACAGCACTGGTATGAACAAATAAGAATTCATCTGTCTTGTACTCAAACTATAGTTTTCAGTACCAGGCCTCAACAGAGACAGCACAAGACCTCACAGGACAAAATTAGACCTGATTTGCAGAAACAGGTTCAGATGTTAAAATCTCCTACTACTTTTATAAAAAAAGGTTTATGTATAAGCAAATTTTACAGTGTCAGTTTAACTCTGTGAAGTTAACCAGCGTCAGGTTACTCTGTGAAGTTGTCCATAAGATCTATGTCAATCATTCCAAAGAAAGACGTGGGGGGTTATTTTGGGGAGTGAATGGCAATGGCTGAGACAGAAAGACCAGGCAAAAATGAAAATCTCTGTAATTGTGGTGCCCTGAGGTCTAGGTGCCTCATTACATTCCCCTCTGTTTCTTTAATTTGTTTCTGCACTGTTCATTTTTTCTTGAATGTGGGGCTTTATGTCAATTGTTATGGAATCTCCCCTTATTACCTGTACCCCAGCTGCTCTAATCATTCCAAGTTGCGAATTGTTCAATCTTCTATTTTGTTTCTTTCAATCTCTCAAGCAAAAATCCCAACGTATTTTCAGCAACATAAAAGCCAACAAAGAAAGTCATGAAGCATTACAAGAGAGGCCATGTAGGAGTTATTATTGTTTGTTTCAGTTTATCTTTTACTTTGATTAGTAAATATAGCCTCTGTAAATATCTCTGGAATCTGAGATAGACTCAGGAATATAGCAGGACGTACAGTTGTTTAGGAAAAAAAAAAAAGATAGCAAAACTTATATATTTTAAAATATACCTTCAGAATGTTAAGAGATTCAGTTACACATAGAGATAGTAAGGAGTAAAAGAAATGGAGAAAAGAGAAAGGCAAGTAAGAACCAACAAGACAGAGCAAGTAAAGCCTTAGGTGATATAATTTTCTTATTGTTTACTTCTATCAGCTAACACAACCTACTTACACTAGAATGGCAACACATCTGCAAACAGGTGGGATGCAAATACGCTTTTTAATAACATATCCTATTAGGAAAATAAACCTATATTCTTTGTGCTGACTTGGCCCAAGGTGTGGCATATGAACAAGGTTTTTATTGTACAGCCTATGGGAAATATAAAAACCATTTTCAGGCCTTACATTATTGTCACTAATATTTTTTTCTTATTGATAACACTTAAGCACTATGCTTGTATTTTTTATTTTTTTTATTCTCTCTATGGCTCAGTCATAGTCTATCCAAACTATATAAAAACCACGAAGGGAATTGCCATAGTGGGAAGTAATAACAATTTATTGCCAATTATGTAGTAGACAGTCCTGAGGTGAGAAGGAAAATACATCAGGCAGTGTGGCAGTTTGCTGGACTCCTCCTTTTCTAGTAGATGGTGCTCTCAATTTCTTTTATATTGCCCGTGAAGAGAATGGAAGCAGTGAAACTGTAGACAGGAAAAGATATTTTATGTTGCTGACAGCTATCTTCCACCTTGTGATATCAATTTCCCAGTCAGCTTTTCTTAAGTTTGTCTCTGCTATGTATCAGGGATGGAAAGAAAGTCTTTTAACCAGATCACTAAGAAATTCTAGCACTTTTTCTTAGTGTTTATCAAAGATGCAAATTTGATTGTCAGTGATCCTGAGTTGTTTATTTCACTCATTGAAAAGCCACCGAATGGATGGAGCTGTAATACTTGCTAACTTCTTAGGAATAAAGCAGTTTGGAGAAAAGCCAATGTCACTCCGAACACCTCTACAGGAGGTTTACTTTCCCTGAGTGCCCTCAGCCTGCCAGCTATACCCAGCAGCACACCTAAGACTCACGAGGTCAGCCTGGCCTCCCCAACCATTTCAGTGGGGCTTTTTCACCAGATGCATTTCAAGTGCTGTGGCAGTGTGGAGGAAGTGAAGACACATCAGGATCTGCAGGCTGGAGCGTGATCAAACAAATGCAGATGTCATTATGCGTATTTTGATACTATGATTTTTCCTAAGCCAGTGGTATGTTACTGACTTGATAGGTGGCAACAAGGGCTGGGCTGAAATTAAAGGTCACTACAAAAAGCCCTGGCTTAAGGCTCTGGCAAAATCCTTTGATATTGGGGAAATGATATTGAAATACGGGCGTCCAGTGAACTAATTTTCCCCTTTCTCAGGGGGGATCCAAATGGTTTGTTAAACAATATGGATTTAAGAGGGAGAAACAAGGTCTAACCAGAAAGCTTACTAGAGAAGAACACCTAATTTCCACAATAGAACTAAATCAATTTATAGTATCCTTCTCCAGGAAGCCACTGCAAGACCAGCTGGTGCTTCCCTTCTCTTGTGATAGCCTTCCTTCAGTCATGTTTTTAAGTCTTGCTGGTACTAAGGTCTGAATTAAGTTGATGTGTTATGGTGCTATGACTTGTTTTTGTTAGCTGCTTGCTCCTCACTCCATTGGCCTCTCCCTCTAGCTGTGCCTACCACCAAAAGCCAGTGTAAATAACTCCCACAGATCTGCCCACAGGTTTTGTTATTTCAGCACTTGAAAAAGAGTGGAGGAACTGAACAATTACTCAGCTCACAAGAGACAGAACTGTTTCCTATGTCCCTGCTCAGGGGAGATCGTTGCACTAGGTTTCTCAACATATATTTGTTTTGGGCTTGAACAGTTTAACATAATACTAAAGGCCATTGGTTTGGATTAAGGAAACCACTCACCCCAGGAACTTTTAGGCAGAGTAAGCCTACATTTTTACGCATGTTCAAAACTACAATCTTATCTCTACCAGAAGGTATATTTTCCTATTTAAAAGAAATGTCTCTTAAACATTCCCAACACATGCAAACATGTTCCAAGACTGCCCTTCTGTGCTACTAAATATCAACAAATTTTTCCCCTCATAACTGTTTTTTTTGAGAGTTTTGCCATAGGTGTCAGGTGCCATGGTTGCATGCTAGTTCTTCTTCGGAATATTAAGCCTAAATAACTTCATGTCACTATGTGCATGTGTGACAGATTTGTTATCATCAAACTACAAACAGATCATAAAAGTTGTATTACGCTTGTTTTACTGTGGTTTTGAAGGATTAAGTGACTTGCCAAAAGATTATAGAGAAACTCTGAGGGAGACCAGTGTGCTGCTGAATTCCAGTTTGTAACACAGTGGAAAATCACTACAACCATTCAGACATTCTTTCCAAACTCCCAAGATAAAAAATGTCAATTCCTGATTGCTTTCAGAGGATGTAACAAATTAATATAAAAATAGATGCACATATAAGTATTTTATAATTTATTTTAGTTTTTAAAATGTATCTTTTTCTAAATCTTCTCATATTTGGCATACTGGAGTGGAAAGCTTCACTCCCGTTAACTCAGTGACTCATTGTTGTCACATTGGTTAAACAGTTGTTCATTTTTGGATTTAGGCATGAGTTCATTACCCACAGGGTTTACTTCAGTTTTACACATGCCTCTGTAGCAAAGCAATTCAGCAACATCAACTTATTCTGTTCAGTGATCTGTAGCAGTTGAGCTTTCTACTATTTTCATTTGTACTTTCTGATAATTTGTATTTTGGTACCTCAGATGCTAGTCTATATTCTTGACCACTTTCTAGCTTTCATTGCTTGCTTGCCATCATTTTTGTACAGGGCACTGAATCCCTGTACCAGCTAAGTGTCTGATGCCTTTACAGTGTATTTCATTCCGATACTCTAATGCTTCTGTGAGAAAGGAGTATTCCTGCTTTTACTGAGGGGTAGCAGAAGTTGAATAATCTCTTCTGTCTGTCGTTTAGCACTATTGGTTTGTCTTCCATTGTTTCTGTTGAATGTACCTACGTATTTTCCCCTAGAAACTGAAAATTGTGGACCTTTGTAAGGCCCTCAGCTAGGAGTTTAGGTATGGTCCCTTAAGATCAAGAAAGATGAAAATACAGTCTATCTGCCAAGCCAGAGATTTTTTTTTGCAAAGCATGTGTGACATCAGAGCAATTAAAACCTTAACTGTCTACCCGATCACTGTATCAATTGACAGCTTTCCTAGGTTGGATCCTCACATGAGCTGACTAGGAACGAGGCCTCCCATTTTGCAGGCTTCTTTCTGCTGCACTTCAGTTGAATACGAAGATACAATTTTCTCCTTCTTTTAGCTACCTATTCTCTTGGGAGTTGGCTTTGTTTTGCTATTAACTCATCAGCTTTTTGTTTTATACATGTGTAACTTTTCTGGAGTCCTTTTAAGCATCAAAGGCTCAACACCTTAAATGACATTTTTGCTGGTAAGACCTTTTCTCTCTCTCATGTTCCCTATCACTTACTCTGAGTAGGCCAAGATGAGACTGGAGCTCAGTATCCTGTTCATCTGTATATCTCATCTGACTGATTTTGTGTATTTTCTTTTTTTTATTCCAACGTACTAAAAGTATGGTCAAGGCCAAGGACTTATTTCACAAAGGTAATAAAACAATAAAAGTTTAATAATTATAATTTTAGTTATTTTTGTTATGGAGCATATTCAAACAAATGGTCCTAAAACTCTGTGACTTATTATTGATCATTGTGGTGTCATTTGGATCTAGCTATTCCTATACTGCATCCACTTCAGATCCATTTTTTCTGAATATGTTTTAAATGTAAAAATCTATTTAAAAATGTATTTTAACAATAACTTGCTCAAAATGCCAATGATTGCTTTTATATCACTAGAAAATTGCCAATGGCTGGGAAATTCCTGGGATTTGAAAATACACATGTGAGTGCAGAGTTCTTTAGTATTGCATCCCATTGGTTATGCACTGGTCATGCAAGTGACATCTGGCCATCATTTATCTGAGAGAATCAGGAGAGGTATGAAGTCTGTGTGGATTCCTGAAGCCCTGATGTAACACGTGGGACATACGAGCTTGTAGCTGGAGAACAATTCGCAGTAGTCTACAGGGGCACGTTAGAGTCTGAAGCATACAGAAGGCCATCTGCACACCACTAAGTGCTGCATTTTAGAATCCTGAGCTGTTATAGCACTTACTTGCTCTCCTAAATTTGAAAAGGATAATGGCGAAGTAAAAATCTTGGTTTAGACCCTACTTTATTTTATGAAAATGATCTTTTTTATGATCCTCTATGGAATCAATGTCATGCATGCCTATGTTCCAGCAACTGACCATATCACCATTTAATCTCAAAGTACATTCACATCACATTCTCATTTACTGCATAACAGAGCTATACCAAATGAGTGCCTTTCTGTATCTTCTGTCAGACATTATCTTTTTAGTCAGCCAACATGTAGTGCAAGAACATTTGAAAACGATAAGCACTTTTATTTCTGTTTCCTAATAACTGATGTAATTAATTATAATTATAATGCAGTTGACTTTTTCAGTTTTCCACTAAAACCAGAAGCAGTATTTATTACCTCATACAGTTTTATTTGGAAGTCATGTACCTGATATGCATATACAGATACTGTGTCAACACACTGCACATTATCAGTCAAGGCAAAAAAAGTCGTTGAGTACCTCAGCCTTCTCCATATCCCAGGTAATTCCTTCTCCACGTGACAGAGGAGCCAATGAGGAAAGGTGCTATGCTGGACCTTGTTCTCACCAACAAGGAGAGGCTGGTGCAGATTTTGAAGCTCAAGGGCAGCCTTAGCTGCAGTGGCTATGGTGGAGTTCAAGACCCTTAGGGCAGCGAGGAGTGCGCACAGCAAGCTCAATACCCTGGACTTCAGGAGAGCAGAATTTGGCCTCTTCAGGGATCTGCTTGTCAAAGAACTGTGGGATAAAGCCCTGGAATGAAGAGGGGCCCAAGAAAGCTGATTAGTATTCAAGGATCACCTCCTTCAAGCTCAATGTACTTAATGACTTTTTTGCCTCGGTCTTCGCTGGTGAGGGCTCTAGCCACACCGCACAAGCCACAGAAGTCAAAAGCAGGAACTGGGAGAATGAGAAACCACCCGCTGTAGGAGAAGATCAGATTCAAGACATTCTGAGGAACCTGAAGGTGCACAAATCCATGTGACCTGATGCGATACATCCACAGGTCCTGAGGGAACTGATGGATGAAGTTGCTAAGCCACTATCCATCATATTTGAGAAGTCATGGCAGTCCAGTGAAGTTCCTGCAGACTGCAAAGAGGGAAACATAAACCCCTTTTTAAAAAGGGAAAAAATGAAGACCCAGGGAAATACAGGCCAGTCAGTCTCACCCCTGTGCCTGTCAAGATCATTGAGCAGTTCGTCCTGGAAACTATACTAAGGTACATGGAAAATACGGAGGTGATAGGTGACAGCCAACATAGCTTCACTAGAGGCAAATTGTGTCTGCCAAATTTGGTGGCCTTCTGTCATGGGTTTACAGCATTGGTGGATAAGGGGAGAACAACTGACATAATCTGCTTGGATTTGTGCAAAGCATTTGACACTGTTCCACATGACATCCTTGTCTCTAAATTGGAGAGATGAATTTGAGAGATCGACCATTCATTGGATACAGAATTGGTTGCACAGTAGCACTCAAAGCCTTGCAATCAATGGCTCAATGTCCGAGTGAAGACCAGTGACGAGCGCTGTTCCTCAGGGGTCAGTACTGGGACCATTACTGTTTAACATCTTTGCTGGTGACATGGACAATGGGATTGAGTGCACCCTCAGCAAGTCTGCCAACAACACCAAGATGTGTACTAAGATTGACACACTGGAGGGAAGCGGTGCCATGCAGAGGGACCTTGACATTCTTGAGAGGTGGGCCCCTGTGAACCTCATGAAATTCAACAAGGCCAAGTGCAAGGTCCTGCATGTGGGTTGGCACAATCCCAAGCACACATACAGGCTGGGTAGAGGATGGATTTAGAGCAGTCCTGAGGAGAAGGACTTGGGGGTCTTGGTTGACAAGAACCTCAACTTGAGCTGGCAATGTATGCTTGCAACCCAGGCTGCCAACTGTACACTGGGCTGCATCAAAAGAAGTCTGGCCAGCAGGTCGAGGGAGGTGATTCTGCCCCTCTACTCTGCTCTTGTGAGAGTCCACCTAGAATACTGCATCCACCTCTGGGGCCCTCAACATAAGAAGGACACGTGTCTGTTGTCAGCCTGGAGAAGAGAAGGCTCCAGGGAGATCTTATACAGCCTTCCAGTACTTAAAGGGGGCCTACAGGAAAGATGGGGAGGGACCCTATCAGGGAGTATAGCAGTAGGATGACAGGTAACAGTTTTAAACTGAAAGAAGGTAGATTTAGATTAGCTATTAGGAAGAAATTCTTTACTGTGAGGGTGGTGAGGCACTGGAATATGTTTCCCAGAGAAGCTGTGGATGCCCCATCTCTGGATGTGTTCAAGGCCAGGCTGGATGGGGCTTTGAGCAACCTGGTCTAGTGAAAGGTGTCCCTGGCCATGGCAGGGGCATTGGAACTGGATGAACCTTAAGGTCTTATCCAACACAAACCATTCTATGATTCTATCATGAAATCAAGCTAATTACAGAAATGATGTGAGAGTTGTGGGGGGTCAAATGGTCACTTCAAAAACTGTTCATAAGTACTAAGCTTTCCATGAGTTCTAAAAAATATAATATTTGGGTAAAGTTGCTTCTGTGCCTCATATTAGAAATATTTTTAGGAGAAATTATATCTAAAGTCTATTCGGTGTTGGTTTTCTATGGACTTCTTTGGGTTTAAGATTTCGTACGTTGATACTTAGCTATAGTTCATACTTACAATGAACTATATTCGATTCAGTTGGAGTTTTTGTTAATACTCTAGTCTCCTGCACTTTTCCACATGGCCAGAAATACAGCACATCTTAAAAACAAAACAGTTGAAGGAATAAGTATAATAAAACTAATGTGAGTAACTGAATAGGATATCTTCATAAATACACTGCTCCAAAAGGAAAAACTAAAGGTGGCTGGACAGGTAATATAACATATTACCATATATAATATATTACTTTAAATATCAGCCCTTAGGAGAAATAGAATATTCTCCCTTGCTTTTAAGCCACCTTCATGACTGGCTTGCTTCAGTATCATAGGTTATTTGTTGTTCTACCTGCAGTATGTACTGAAAATTTATTTCCTAACACTTCCTAGACATTTCCTAACATTTAAAATTCTTGGTTTATCTTTCATCTAGTTACACTGATTAGGATATGCTGAAAAACGTATCAGAGTTTACTTAAGGAGATGAATGGCCAAGTTATCTCTACAAATACCTGAGAAAAATACTTTTTTAATACATCTATGTAATGAGTGTGCTGGTACAAACTTGCCCTGCCCCTGAGAGAGGGTTTGTTCCCAGCTTTTCTTCCAGCTTTTCCCACAAACAGAGCAAAGTAGTCACAAAGACATGGTGATGAAATGCTTGATGGTGGAAACTTCTAAATTGAGGACATTCAGAAAAGTAAATTAATATGGATTCTAATTGTCAGGTAACTTAAGTGGGATGTCAAACTGATTTTGTTAGCATTTTGACATAAGGACTATACTATTTGATTTCATAACATCCCGTGATAGTAGCCAACCTTGTGGTATTTAAAACATACGTGAAGGTTTTAAAGCTCAGTAGGAAATTTGATTGCTGTTGACAGTAAATGAATAACAGCACATATTTGGTGCTTGAAGAGTAGGAACAAGTGCTGTTCAAGCTTTCTCCATGCATTGTTATTAACCATTACCTTACTGGATTTGATCAAAACAATCTAACTACTCCAGGTCGGGATTGTAGATGGTTGCTGCATCAACCAGCAATGTCATCTGTGCATTACTAGGCTTTTTATTGTAGCCCTGGGCTGATCAGAACAGACTGGTCATATGGTCACTTTAGACTATCCTGTATAATTTTTATTTTTCTTCTGGAAAATTAAAGTGGAACATAAAGTAGCAGCATATTGCAGCCTGAATGCCCACTGTGCTCCTTCCTTGAGTCCTTATCTCTTCCTCAAGGTGATTAGGCCATGCAGTAAAATATTGTAGTTTGATACATACAATGTACTCCAACTAGCTGAAGCACAAAACACGTTATCATTTGTTTTATTGTGTTTATCAACACAATAATTAGATAGGTTCAAGACATGTTCATTAACTCAGTATAACACCATTACAAAAAAAATGCATCCATAGCATCATTATAAGACTTTATTATTTAGTAAACTGAGGCACGCAGAGATCGGGTGCTATTTTGTAATAGACTTGAGAACACAATTGCCACTTCGGTCACTAAACTATACTAAATCTTCAGTCTAAAGAGCCAGTTGGGCAAAATTGTGTTCCCAGTTATACTGAACCTACAATAAGAGGCTAACTTTCCTAGTATTCATTAACAAAGTGAAAAGGAAATGCACCAGTTTGAAGCAGGGAATTTGTTCCATCAAGAACAATAAAGATTATATAGATGGAATATTTTTGGACACTTAATTGTGTGATAATGAGATTCCTCACACAGCAGTAGCGAGTTTGGCTACCGTTGCAGTATTATTTTGAATTATCACATTGATTAGCTAGCTTACAGTGAGCTGCAGGCATATTTATTTGCATACAGATCTTGTGATGGTGTTACAAACCATTGCCTGGGCCGTGTGGAATTTCCCTTGGATTTTGAAACAACGCAGGCATTTGCTGAGTAAAAGTCCAGATTCCAGCACTTCAGAGGGCTGATTTTGGTAAAATGCCAGATCGGTACTGAACTTTCAGCAGCAAGTAGGGAGGGGAGGTTGATGGTGAGTATTTGACAGCAAAATCTTAAGTCAGCTATTTAATTGGACAGGTTCTTCCTTTCAGTGGCCACCTGGTCATTGATATTAAACCAATTTAGGGCTATTGTTTAGCTGGCTGCTGATTAATATTTTGGATGATTAATCAACATTCCAAATGATCAATTAATCACAAAGGGACAAATAATAAATGGCATACTTAACCTATATTTTATCGCAGCCTGGAGACCAAGCCTGTCCTCAGAGTTCCCATAACAGAAATGAAGTGACTATTAGCTATAAATCAATGCCATTAGCCATTTAACACTTCACCTTTAAGAGAGAGAGGTTTCCTTAATAAGAATAAAGATATATTCTTGAGATTCCAGTAGATAAACTAGTTTATTAATAAATGTATTTTCGAATTAGTGTATTTTCAAATACTTTCAGTCAACAAAGTCAGACTGTTAACTGTCCTGGTGTTTGTGCAAGCTCCCAGAAAAAATGATGACTGAAAACATATAATGGGATAGCTATTACATATGCACGCCAGTATGTGTAGAGATTCAGGGGAAGAGAGATAATCAGCTGTAAATGGGTAACATATGTGAAAGTATATATTCAGTATACAGCAACTGAAGTCTCACTTTATATACATATATAAGCGCTAAATCAAAACTTAATCAAAAACAATTGCAATGAGCTGCAGCAGCTTCAGGATAGCTTTAGGATGTATCAGGGATGAATAAAATAAACCCAAGTAAATGGGTAAATGGTGTTATCTTTAATTTGGACTCAAGTGTACTTCTGCTGCTAGAGTCACTGGTGTAAACATATCATACCTTTGGTGCTCTATCAATGAATGTATGCACAAATATGTACATGGACCTTTTAAGAATATCATGTGGCCAGTGGTAATCATGCAGGATATGTTCAAGTTTCTATTATGTATGAGCCATAGGATATGAAGCTCTAAGATATGGCAATGCTTTTTTTCAGCTTACCTTTTGGGAGGAGATATTAAATTCAAACAGTATAACTGTTCTGTTTATTTGATCTTTGAAAACAATTCTTTAAAAAAAATCTGAGGCAGATTCTGCTAGTAATTCAACTTCACTGAAATTCTCCAATATTACCCATCTGTAATAGACATCAGAATGTGACTAACCACGTATACAGTCTCCAAATTGTTATATAAACACTTCTACTTGCATCTCCTACGAACAAGTTCAGTCTTTTTATTGTTTTAAATGTAAAAAAGAGGCACAGTATGAAACCAAAGAAATGTAGGAAATACCTTCTAACTGTAGGAATTTTTTCTGACATCAATATGATAATGTTCTATTTCAAATGATTAATTTTATGCAGTAATTCAGATGGCTGAACACAGGGGTTTCAGATTTAAAATATCAGTTGTGATAATGTCTTTTGCAAGTTCTGAATTAAAGAAAAATATTAAGTGAACATGGATGCACATATGTCTGAATGGGATCTTATTAGGTGAGTTATTTTCAATAGCAGCAATTTACCACAGAGAAAAATATGGNTTTATTTTTATAATTAGGGGACTATCAAACCCACTCAAGGACATTTTTCGCTGGAAAGAAAGTGGCAGTTGCTGGATTTTTAGATTTCTATATCTGTAGAAATACACATCCCATGCTGATTGCCTGAGTATAGAGAACCTGTAATTCATATCTAGCTGTGGATAGTATCTGGTGCCTTCTATAGAGAGCATACGTTCTGTTTGTGAAAGAAATGTGCACAAATTTCATTGGTTACTGTCAGCATTTAACGATCCCTAACTTGTTTTTGAAGAAGTTGGAAGCCCATCAGAGCTTACCCTACTGTAGTATAAACCTGAGATTTAGAAGATCATCGTTCTCAGCTCTCTGATCTCTTCCTAAGTTCATCTCACATCTTCCGTTTGGCTTTGGGACAGAAGGCCGTGATCTCATCTATTACTTGAAAATATCTTTATGACTTTGAATCTGTTTTTTGTAACCAGTGTGGTCACTCATGAACAGTTTGACATTAAACAGAAACAATGCATTTATTCAGTAACCCAAGAGCTAATTTAGATGATTTCTTTCTCTTGTCTTTTCTCTTTAATGTCGATTTCTTGAAGAATATATGATGAAGTTTTCTACTTCAAAGACGTAAGTTATGAAAGCAGAGAATAGAGCTTCTGTAGAAATAAGGGTAAGGCCTTGTAACTCTCACCTGATTGGATACAGAAACATCCAAAATAAGAATCAGAATCTTCAAAACTATTTGCAAGACCCATGTCTTCCACTTAAAATTTCTCACAGGTATATTTTCCAGTATAAAATAAAATTAAATAACTAAAAATAACTAAGAGAGACGAGAAATACAGTAAGAAATGGAAAATTAAGCAAACAAAATTTGTCCTATTAAGTCCCAGGGCCTTGGTTTGGGACAATGTATATTTATTTTTAGCTTCTGTGAGGTGTTTTTGTGCCACAGCAATATGACTCATTTACATCTGAATATACAGCTAAATAGGAAAAAAAAACACTTTATGGATGAATTCACAGGAAGCAATATTCAGTGTTAAATCCTTCCTCTTCAATAAAAATCCTTTGCAGTCATGCGGAAGTGCCTGGCAAGGTGAAGTGAGATGAGATAGTGTGTGCATACAGAGTGACTAGACCTTAATGGATGCTGTCCAGGATACAAACCAGACTTATAGATATTTACGGGTGGCAAGAAAACAAGGGGACAATAGCACCTACAATAAATACTAAGCAAAGGAAAATACTTTAGGTTAAATATGGATTTGATGCACTAACAGATAAGAAATTTAGAAGATATCAATCAAGTAGCATTTGTCGCAAATTACACCAGCTATGATTTTATCCCAAAAGGAAAAACCATCAGCTTGAAAAACTTGGTTGTATTAGCGTATGGTTTGCTCCACTCTTGTTTGTTAAGAGTTGAATCATAGGGAATTGTTGTAAATCAGAGATGTATTTGATCAGCTGTTTCCTTAGTGGATCATTAAAAATCCTTTTTTCTCTTTTCACTTTTCTTAGCACAGCTTTTTTTGTAGTATTTCTTAGCTGATATTCACCTTTCCTATTGTTTTTTGTTTAGTATTGAGGTTAAGTCCCAGCTCCAATTGGCTATAGTGCTACATTCAACTAATTACATTTTCAAACAGGATATTTGTGCTCTTTTTCCCATGCTTTCACATGTGGGGAGAAGTTACTGTGGATTTCTGCAGATCTATTTCATTCTATCACTAAAATCTTTCTTTTGACATTTCTTTTTGTCCCATTGCTTTAAAAACAGAAAAAAAAAAAAAGTTAGCATTTCATCTACTGATGTGTTATGGCATCTGTCTTCCACACTGTTCAGTATTGTATCATATACTTCCCTGTGTCTTGCTCTTCATATACACACAGAAATCTGCTTCCTTCCTAGATTGCAAACTGAATGGGGCAGAGGTATATTCTTGTTCAGTATATTGTAAAGCATCTGTCAGAGTGGAGGTGCGATTGGGACACATGTGGTAGAAAAAGTTTCTACTGTTGTAAAATATCAGTACTGGTATGCATATGCTATCCACCATTGATTATCTGAAAAGTTAGACACTAAAGTATACGGACAAAAGAAATGAAACTATGCATATGTCTTTAGCTTTTTCAGCTATTCAAAACCATGACTATAGTGACTATTTTAATCATTTTTTTGACAGCTTTGGCAGTATTTACGCTCTAAGATCTGTTTCTTCAAGTAAACTTTCCATATTGTGGGTATCTTCATATGCCTGTCATGATCAAAACCTTAACTTCAGCACAGACATTAGGACACCAATATAACTCTGAGCAGCTGTAGCCAGCAGAGGACTAAGAAATATACATGAGTTAATGTGGTGGAAGCACGGCCATCCACTGCCTATAGTTTCCTCAGAAAGTATCTTAAATACATTTCAATCTCTTTCCTTCCCCTGCTACTGCAATATTTGCAAATCAAGTTCTTTATTGCCCTGTATATCAGCATCTAGTTAAAATTTCTTTGTTATTCTGGATTTCATTTGAACATTTCTTTTCTTTCTTTTTTCTCTATTGTCCTCCAACTACAAGGCCATCTGTTCTGTTGGCAGATGCATGCAAATTCCATAATTGTTGTCATTCTTAACATAGCGCAAACCATACACAATTCAAAGGACAAGGCATGCTATATTTGTGAGTTGGCCAAATGTGTATTGTTGTCAAAATTGCTTAACAAAACATTAACAGGAACAATATTTGATTTTCTGACTATTTAGGATGTGCATCTGTGTTACCAGGATTAGAAGAGAGGGTTTTTTTGATACTGCTAAATACTGTATCCCTCTCTTGTATATTTGTCTACTGTTTATGATGTGAACTGAGTTACTTTTGTCTTTTGTAATCTTAGGATGACATTTTGGATTATTCTGGAGGAGGAGGATATTGACACCGGTTAACAGTGACAGACTCTTTGCTTGTAAGACTGACCTTTTCTATATATGCACAAGCAAAAGAAATGCAAATTTCCTCCTACTATTAATATCCATGCCTCAGCTTGGTTTGGGAAGGACAGAAAGGAGCCAAGCTCTTGAATGTAGAAAAAAATCATGACACAAGTTACCCTGAAAAAAAAGCCCTGGAAATTATAGAGTGAAGAGACTGAATCCTTTCTCTTCATATTTATACTTTCATAGAAAGCTAAAACCTGGAGGTGGTAGTAAAATAGAGGCTCACACAGAGTACAGTTCTGACAACAGAAGATCATTAGACTTTGAGGTTTCCCTTCTTAACAGGATCACCCTTGGATACAGAGATGTCTCCCACCTCTTCTGTACCTTTTTCTTCGTATTTTAAAAATGAGGGAAGTTCTATTAAGCTGCAGATCCACCTACAATGGAGATTTCAGATGAGCTTTGTTGGGAAATTTACTCAGATTCTTGGTACTTCTAAAAGCTACTCATAATAATTCATTGCAATTTCTGTCTGAGAAAACTAAAATGACCGTATCTGCCCTTCCAGAATACAGACAAAAATGGCATCATATGCGTTATATTTGGCAATTTTCAGTTATAGGGCAGAGCTTTATAAGCTATACGCAACAGTTTGTTGTCCATTTTTCGTATAACTCCTTTCCCCTATATATCTTGATTTTTCATTTAATAACATTTAAATGAGAGAAATTGAAATACAAAATTTTGAAACAAAGATATGAACAAGATGTAACATTCTGGTGACTGAAATTAGTATGTAAAATCTCTTAGGAAGTACTTTGTAACTCAGATATTGGATGGGGTGATGGGTTTGCTGCTAAATTGAGAGAGCTTTTCAAAAGCCTCATCCAAAACCCAATACCATTAGCAGAAAAACTCTCAGTGATTTCAGCAAACTTTGTTTCAGTCCCCCATGAATATCTGTTTACTTTCATACGACAGCCTTGGAGATCCCGAATCTGGTCCATGTCAATTATCTTTATTTCCAGATGCTGATTTAAGAGTATGACCAACAAATGGCTTTTTGATTCCCCACCCTGGCATCAAAAACCACCACCCACCTCATCAAATGTGCAAATTTTTGGGACTAATGATTTGTAGTTATATAGAAAGCTTTTTATTTTTTGGGGGGCTCTATTTTTGTTTTGGGATTATTTTCACATCCCCCACCCCCCACCCCAATCTGATCACTTAAAACATGAATGGTACAAACAGATAGTAAACTTTGCTCAACTCTGTCAGTTTTATCCATCTGCAAACTGAATGAAGTAATATGTGCTCACCTCACAGACTGGACTGAAGGTCAGAAATTCCTCTAAAGAGACTGGCTAGCACATGCTATCTGGGTGCATGTAATTACTATGTTTCTATGAAGTGTTGCTAACTTTTTAATTCTTCAGTGCTTTAAACCCTACCCAGTGTTAATCCTCAGGATGATGAACTCACACATATTAAATAGGAAAGGAGATGGTAAAGAATACAGAGGTATCTGTTCAGAAGCTGCACTCTTTTCTTTCAAGATTGTTTGCTGCTCATGCCTCCAAGTAATATTAAGACTTTGCAATAGGTACAGGACAGCAAGACCATGGCAACTATTCAAAGACAACTCAGTCATAATTCTTCATTCTCTTTTTTTCTAACAGTAGCAGAGTTTGAAAATGTGTAAGCACCTTTGAGCAAGGATACTTAAGTCATCAAACAAGAATAGGCGTCTTTGGTGGTGGAATATAATAAAAGAGGAAAAGACAGACAGTAAATTACTGTCTTTAGGAATCTATTCAGCAAGGCTTTCAGAGAACAGCGTTGTAAATGAACTGAGCTGTTGCTGTGAACATCAATCTCTCTGAAAGCCTTGTACACGAATGCTAACATCCACCTGGTGCCACCCTGCTGGTTAAACAAACAGAGCATGGGGGAAAAAAGCACAAAATCTAGTGGTGCTTGTTTAACTTCCATTTCTTTCTCCGATTGACACTGAAGCCTCTGTACAGCCTACTGGGCTTTTTGCAGACAGATTACAGACATTGTCCCTGAATCGAGGTCAGTGTGTGCCAATCTACCCGAGTATCTCATCTGTGGAGAACAGTTATTAAAAACTTCTGGGGTAGGAACAAATCATCCTACTAAAAGTTTTGTTTGTGCCAAAGCTTATTATGAAATGTTTTCATGAGTTTTACTTGAGCACACACAGCTCACTCCCTGAAGCTGCTGGGAGTTGTTTCTTCTGTGTATACATCTCCAAATAAGTGACAGACAGCTTATAATATCTCCTCCGCTACAAAGGCATGGTTGAAGACAAAAATAAGCTTATTATGCCAGGAGAAATCAATTCCTCTGTTCTTGTCATTGCCTGACGATATACAGTCCACATTAGACTCAGAGTGGCCAGAGAAAAAAAGGTTGCTGATATGAATAAATTGCATATTGGTCACCTGGGAAATGGTGATAAGCAGACCTGCAACATTTCACAGAGATCAACAATGATCCTGACTGAGGCTGAGTAAATCCATCTGAAAACAAAGTTGCTAGGAACTTTGATGGTCCTCAGCAGCTTTTGGTTGGGTTTTTTTTTCTGCTTTTCAGCTAGTCATAGATTGAAAGAAGAAATGCAGCCAAGTAGGTGAGCACTTACCTTAAGCTTTTTAAAAATAAATTTCTTAAATCCTTCTTAGATTTCCGGATTCAGAAATTTTGGAAGAATAAACCTCCCTACTTAGATTTCTGACAATGACAGTAATCAGAAATAAAAAAAAAAAGAATATACTTTCCCTATGAAAGGTTGCAATTTTTTTTTTTTTTTTGCATAATATTATGTACCAAAATATCTTCAAATTGTAATTATGAGATGACTAGTTAGCTGGATTCCCATAACTCTTTGAAGCCAACAAACAAAACAAACAAACAAAAAAACACTTTACACTGTTCTAGAACCTTTGTTTGAAAGAGAATCAGACCCGTATACCAATCTTTTTGTCTTTTATAACATTATGAAACAGTGTTGCTAACTCACTGACAGAAATAAACAAAGGAAATTGCTTAATACTGTGTATTAGTAGGTAAGGAAACCAGCACAATAATATTAATAAACTGTAAAATTTTAAACATAATGCATCATAAATAGCAATTTATCTGAGTATTTTGTAAAGCATAATTTAATTTTCATCACTAATATTCAAAGTGCAAAGAGTGATAAAACTCATTAAAAAAAATCTTAGTGGAATATTTCACAATCATTCCTGTCATTTCTTTGGAAAGAAGTGATTCATTTTTATGTGGGCAAATGGCAAAATGCTTGGATTAGTAAAATATAAAATTAGTATTATTCTGCTGTACATGCTTTTTAGAACATTCGGCGTTTTTCCTTAAAATGAGCTAATGATTTATATATATTGATCACAAAAGCAAGCTCAATTAATGTGTTAGCAAGGTGTGTAATGGTGATTGTGCCGTCAAAGTGCATTAGGTGAAACATTACTGTCGTGGAAGTAGGTATTAAGATAAACAGTGCCCTTTCCTGTGTAAAATTATTGTTTGATTCATCACTAACTGTAAGGTAAAGACTTTAGCTGCCAGCGGTACAGAATGGAATGTGAAGAATTTGAGTTATATCTGCTAATAATAAGCCTGAAATCTGCCCAGAGACTGAAGCAAGAGACCTCTAGTCAAGGTTCTTGGATGAATATGCAAACATGACAAAACTTAAGACAAGGGTGAGTTTCCCCATAATTCACTGAGTGGAAAACATCAGTCTGTCTGAATGGCTATGACTGCGCTAAACTATCGTTGGAAGAGACTGTGCAGGCAATAATACAGCATGTGGGCTTTCAGTTCTGTGGGGCTTAGTATGAGACTGGTTTATGTCAAGAACAGAACCTTATGGCTTTAATTAATTGCCAGGTGTTCACAGCACTACCATGTACTGTCGTGCAGTTCCATTAAAGGAAAGCTTTAAAGCATCTGCAGAGCCATGAAGAGAAAAGTGCACAGCACCTGCCCACGTTTTTCCTTTTCAGAATGACACAGAACCTACACTGAACTCATGAAAAGCTATAAAAGGAATGTTTATATGGATTGCATGTTGCTTCAGAAATCAGTAACAGTATCAGGGCACGAAACTTATTCTGTGCCTTTTTATGTGTTAGCCATTGTTTTGTGTCTCGCTGCCTAGAAGAAAGTATAGGGTATGTACTGCTGTTCAAGTTTTCAGTTTGGTGGTTGAAATCTATCCTACCAGAGAACTGAGAAAGCTTTAACAAAAGCTACAGTTATCTCTGCTAGTCTGTTCAGTCTTGACGTATCAAATGACTCATTGAATTATTGGAGACAAACATAGATAATTAATTAATACTAAGTGTCTTTTGTCACAAATAGGAGTAAATAATAGCATAAACAAAAATAGCAGTAGTAGTGGCAGAGAAATGACAAAACAATTAGAAAGCCAGTAGCTGGCTGTAGCATTTAGTCATTCTAAATTGGCAGCAAACTTTCAAACTTGGACATCTAACTTCATGGTATAAAAAATTACGGTTTATGTAAAGAACTGAGAGACAAAAATCTTAAAATGCCAAATTCACAGATTTGTAAGGAAAACTTGTGACAGCCAAGAAAGGAGAAATCAAAAGAAATCAAAAGAGGTAGCACGTTTTTTTGGATATTGGGCAGTTTCATGAAGATTCCTAAATTGCACAGCTCTTGCAGAGAACTAGGCGTCTGAACAAAGATCTGAGCTGAATCAAAATGAAAGCACCATCACGCCCTACATGGGAAAGAGAGTTACGTTGCTGTTATGTTCCACTATGAATTCAGAATACTTCAGTGATGTCATCTGGGTTATTTTGGCCCTGCACATATGTTACTTAGAACAGAATCTGGCTGATCAGATATAGCTTTGGATTCGAAAAGATTCAAACAATAAAAGCAGTGCTTAATGTCCCATTGTTTAAATGAGTTTGAAATTTTCTGCTTTATGAGTTGGGAAAATTTCAGGCACATTTCAAAATTGCTTATACAGTGATGACCCATTCAGAAATCAGTGAAAATCACATAATTTCTAGAGGATCAGGCATCTTCTCCATCCTTAATAGACATAAAGTTAAGATTTCCCTGTAGAGTACCAGAAGCATCAGTACAGGGGTTAAACTGGTTCCAGATCATAGACAGCCACACTATGCCATCAACACTAGTGACCTTCTTCAAGAAGAATGGAGTAAGAGACTTCTGTGCCAAAAGCCAACTATGCAATATAAATATCTGCCTGTCCCATAGTGACTCGAGATTTCCCTCCTCTCTGCCTCCTCTCTGCCTCCTTTGCTCTACAACTGCCAACTACATTTTCCTCTCAACTCATCTAATATATTGACATAAGTGTTCTTGATCTATACGTATCTTGAAGTTTGCTACTCTTATTCCAGACTTCAAGAAGGACTTGGATTCTTGAAAGTTTGTCTGCTTTTTCCAATTACATGCAGATGTTCTAGTAAAAGATATTAGTTTGCCTTGCAAGCTTTGCCAGAACCAATCAGATAATCTGGTATATCAGTTACTCCAAGGGACTAGCAAAGAAGAATCAATGACAGAAAGGAAGGGTTGGGGAGGGAGAGGGGGAGGGCACACTGCCAGGCAGAGCAGTTCTCCATCACATTTGAGACTGTAGAGGGGGAATTACTGCATGAAGTTTGCTTGAGACAGAGAGTGGACTAAGTAGTTAACACTTGCATATATTTTTGTGTATAGCAGACTAAAAAAGGAGCCAGCCTGTGCAGTAAAGCAGACTGCTGCTATAGGACTTGAATCTTGCTTATTACAGATTTGGAAAACAGTATATAGTGGCCAGTGAAGGAAATAAAAGATTTGGAAAGAGCAAGGGAATTCCTACTTCTATGAAGGAGCTCCTTTGTCAGGCTAGGCAAATGATCCATCTTTAAAACCAAAGCTTTTTAGGGAGCATCCCTAACTATATATTTGTTGTTTCTGGGTTTCACATGTTCCTCAAATAAAGTAGAGGAGGTCTGCCTTTTGAACTTAGCTGGTACTAATGCATACTCAAAAAAAAAAAAAAAATCACAACCCATGTACATCAAGCAGGACATCAAATTTGTCTACCCCTCAACTGCTCTGAATAAAGAAAGTATTATAAAGGGAAATTAGTATCTGCAAAGTGCTTATGTGCTGTAGAAAATAAATAACCCTGTCTACTGAATGTGTTGAATAATCATGGAGAGTAAAGACATCATCCATTTTGAACATTAAGGACAAACCAATATAGTCAATAGCTGTTGAGAAGCCTTGTCTCTCCTGCACACTGTGACAGGAAGCTTTCACAGTTTTACAGCTCATCATACAATTCTGCATGGAGTGTGTATATAAAAGTCATATTAGAGACTGCACAGGCAATCTTATTTGAGGAGCGTGTCAGATTTTGCATTCTGGTCTTTTCAGTTTTCATTATTGCTATGTCTAATTTTACAAGTTCTAAAGGATTATTTTTTTTTCTTTTTGTTAGGAGTTGCTGGTTTGCTTTTCTTTGGGAACTTAATTCCTACTAAAAAAAAAAAAAATAAAGAGGCTGTCTCATAGGCCAATATGTGGTGCTGCTGAACATTAAATTGCTTACAGAAGCTAGCAGCAGCTCTGCATGTTTGCATGTCTGACTCCTTAAACGTATAGCTCTCTCTTTTCTCTACTGAATGAAAATGGTGCACGTGTACTTGGACTTTTAGACAGAAAGGTAAAAAAACACATCTTTTATTAATGCAAGATTATCCAATCCCAAGTACAAGAGCCAATGAATAACTCTTTGAATGTCTACTTGGTGCTTACATGCAGAACATTCCAACAAAACATGTTAACAGCAGTTCAATAGCCACTACCAGGCAGTGTAAGTAGCAGCTCTTGAAAGCTGAGCACCTGCCCTTCAAACAACAGATGATGCTTTTCTGTAAATTGATTTTTCAACCAGTGTCCTTTACAAATATAAAGCTAGAGATACATTAAACCCAATTGAGTTTTAATAAGAAATAAAATCTAAAATCATCAGTAGCTAAGTGTTAATCCTGTTTACGTGCCATTCTAAGGTTCTGTATTTCTTAATATGACTACTAGAAAACATGACAATAAATTTATCTAAAAAATATTCTGGGCTAGACTTTTGCCTCATGATTGCATGATACCAGCTGGGAAAGGAGAATTCCAGGGCTGAGCTCCAGTAAATACTTATCTATGCTGTAGCTGCAAATGCTACTTCTGCTAGTGTGCTCATTAATGTGCAATATTCTCCAGGCTTGGCTGAGTTTCGGGACAGAGACAGGAATAGAGCTCCAGCTCCTACGCACAGAAGTGCAGGGGTCGTTCCACACATGCCAGGTACATGCTTCGCAGCCCTCCTTCAAACAGAGCCCACTATCTGCATTATTTTTCTCTCTCCAGCAGAGCCTCCATAAAAGTATTCAGGACTTGAAAACAAGCCAGAGGAAGAAAGGAGTGTGGGAGAGAAGATAAATGGGAAAAGAGAAGATAAATGGGAAAAGAGAAGAAAATTAGAGAAAAAAACAAAATCAACTGGAATAAAATAAATAATGAATAAATGTTGCTTAATTGTTAAATACCTCTTCTAAAACCAGAGAAGTGAGAACTGTAATGGACTTTCCACAAATAGACTGAAGGAACTTTATTTGAAAGCAAATAGGCTGGGGGTGGGCAAGAGGCTGGGAGGGGACAGATGACCCTAATTGACCAAAGGGATATTTCATAGTGTATGATGTCTTGCCCAGCAAGAAAAGCTCAGAGAAAGGAGACAGAAGGAGGGGCATTCATGATTGTGGTGTTTGTCTTCCTAAGAAACTGTTATGCATTATGAGACCCTGCTCTCTAGGAAGTGGTTGGACACCTGCCTGTCAGTGGGAAGTAGGGAATGCATTCCTCTTTTTTTATTTGCTAGCATGCACAGCTTTTACTTTCCCTATAAAACTGTCATTATCTCTGTCCATGAGTCTTCTGGCCTTCCTCCTATTTTCTCCCCACCCCATGGGAGAGGGGAGTGTTGAAGAGGTAGGGTGGGTGTTTGGCTGCTGACTAAGGTCAACCCGTCACAGAGGCATTAAACAAGTCTTTGTTCCTTCTGAACTTACAGCCTTCTCTAGCACAGGGAGCAAACAGAAGTCCTTGAAAGGTTTCATAAACCAGCAGGAGATACTTAAGACGATGACCCTTATTGCTAAAGGATCAAAGATGTAATGGACATAACTAAATCCTGTGTCATTAGTGGCACTTGGAAAACTAACACAGGACCAGTCTGTTTCTCTACACAGTGCCAACACACTGAGTATATGGTTGACATAATGCATATATTCTGAACCACACTGTCACTGTTGGTTAAATCCTGCTGCAAGTCTTAAATAGAGATTTGCAATACTTGAAATCTCTGGACGACACAAGTAGGAAGGTTATTACACCTTCTGACATAGGTTAAAGGAATAACGGTCTTTCCAGAAGAGTTGGGAGCATAATGGGAAATGTTTAGATTTAAGATAGTTTTGTATTTTTATTTTTAACTCATGTGACTGACAATGTGTAGGTAGAGAATTGTATTGTTCACAGATATTGCCCATCTCCAGACAGAAAAAAAAAAACAATAACAAAAAATGTAATTGAGACTAAAGAAATTACAAACCACAAAAGAAATATTTCAATCTATTTATTCCATTCAAAAAGGAAAACTCAGATACTGAACCCACTGAAGAGTCCTTTTAGCAATATGACCCATTGATCATGACATTTAAATAACTATTAAAAGCTGAGACCTACCAACTGGGTTTTTAGCAATGCTAAGCACAAGGAATTTTGTCTTTGGATCATGTTCTAGCTGGGTATCTGTGAAATCTCAGCTGGACTCCTTGTAGACATGGGGAGAGAACTATGTAATGCATTATGTATAGATTTTGTACATTCTCTTTAATAAAAACTGAAAATGTAGTACTGGTAATATTCATATATTAAAAAATCCCTCACACATTTTGTAAGCTTTTAGCTTCTTGTTTGTTGTAATATGAAAGCATTCTATCACTTATGTATGTGGGAAAATTACACTAGTGAAAGCTTAGGAACCAGAAACAAATACACAGTAGCTTGTCCTACAAAAGTTGTGTGCTCTAGCAATAAAACCTGCCAAAGTCAGTAGATAACATACTGCATTAGCTGGTTTTTATACTTGTGGTAAATACATTTGATTACATCTTTGAGACTACAACAAAATAAATGATAATGAATCTACCACTATGTTAAAAAAACACAAATCAATAACCTTGCTTTCTCTATCTCTGTCGCTTATCCCTTCCTAAAATATAAATAAACACAACTCGGATCATTACCTGATTCCCCATCAACTTAGGCTAAAAATCATGCTTGAAAAGGGATGCTGTGATCAGAATTGCACAGAAACTTACTATCCTTTCTAAACTCCAGCTGTAGGTAATTCAGTTACTTATGACTTCCACCACCCACCTCCAACACACTTTTTAATTCCATGAACCTTATGAACTCCAGTGGAGATAGGTAATGGCACACAGTTTTTATTTGTGGATTAAACATATCCTATCCTCTCTCCTGCCAGTGAAGGTGTGTCATTTTTTATCATTAAATCAGTCCATGCCACCTCTCTGCTCCAGCTAGAAAACTTCAAGACAAGTTTTGGGCATATCTTGGTTCTCATCCCAAATCGGAAACTGTTCTTGCTAAGCAGATTGGAAATGGTCAGCTGCTTTGAAAGGTGAGAGCTCAATAGCATGGCATAGCTAGGTCCTTCTAAGTTGACCATAACACCAAAGAATGGGTTCAGATACTGTTTGTTTTGCTAACACACATAGATATAGCTTAGGTTTCTTTTTTCTTCTATCTCTTGACATGAAACAGAGTTCTGCACAAGCAAAATATAGTGAAAGGCCCTTTGCAAAACTCTTCAAGCAAATTCTCTTATAAGGCTCGGTTAGGTAACTTGATGCTAGACACTAAGATTGCAAGAGCATCAGGTAAGGCATTGGGCAGAACAGTCCAAGGAAGCAAATAGGCATAAGTTAGTTACAGGGAAGAAAAAATTTAGACTGAGGATTTCAAATACTTTAAGGGGGGGGAGGGAAGTCAACACAATGTAGCAGAAAAAGCCACCTAGGTAGAAATGAATCTTCAGGTATTCTTATTTTCTTTCTTTTTCTTGAACACATTCCTGAAGATTTTGCCAGCAAAGCTCTCTTTTGGATTCATTTGCATTCTCTTTGATCTCCTTAATCAATGGGTTACACAGATTATGTTTTCCTATTATCACGTTGAATCTAAATGAACTTGTTCTTCTGAAAGTCCTTCTCAAGAGATCGGAATGTCCATGGCTAGGTACCACAGTCATGGGATGACAGAAAATATTAGAAGATTGTAAAGATTTTCCAAGGCCCCAGGAATCACATTTTAATGGCTTGAAATTGTGAAGTTTGGGTAAATGATTTCTGTGACCAAGTATTTAGTGTTTCACAAAAGAGCAATAGGTATTTCTATCATGTATAGAAATATGATTTTTTTTTTTTATTATTTTGAAAACTAGCTGGAGATTAGCCATTCCACTAACTGTCTAAAGCTGTTGAAGAGCACTTATTAATTTGCTGTTTGACTGGCTTTGCTGGCTTAACTGCTGCTTAACTCTGATTCTTCTCAAGTTATCAATATGTGTTAATCATTCTTTCATGTAGTCTTTTGCTTCATGAAGCATTGGGCAAAGATTTTAGTAAAAGGAACATACCTGAGCAAGAAGAGCTTCCTGAGCAAGAACAGCTTCCAGAGCCCAGCTAGCAGGAGGGCAAGGAGGAAAAAAAAAGCTGTAGTGACTTTTTTACAGTGATAAAATTCAAGTAGCATTTCTAGTGTTTCCTTTCAAAATCTTTCTATCTATCCTGAAGTTAAAAGGCAGACTTGAAGGAAAATTTCCTACATGTCTGACTTCCTCCTTTGCTTTCAAATTCACTTTGAATTTCGATACGTACTTTAGAATCTTAGTAAAACAGCTGCACCATGAGCATGACCATGTTACCACTAGAGACTTTCTTATGAGCACTGCCAACAGGAAGAAGATGTTATCTTAAAAGAAGAGACGTCAGGGGACAAAATCCCTCAGTTTCAGTAACTGTTGCTGTCTTGCTGACTTAATCAACAGTCTTATATTCAACAGATTTGGTCTCAAGGGTCAACATGGGAATCAAATTCAGGAGCAGAAGACTGTACTTGCTTCTCTTATCTTCAGATTAAAACCACAGAGAGGATGTTTAGAGCGTCTGAGCTCATATAATGTGACACCATTATGCCTCTGATTGATTGTAGGTCTACATCACTGAGGGATAAAGAGGTGGAAATGACTTTAAAAAATATGGACACCAGTGCATATTCTAGTTCTAGGGAGAGATGCTGCTTCATGGTTAAGAAACTTCATTAAATATTAGTGGGTGTCTTGATGCACTTTCACTGCGCATAATATCTCAGGAGAACACAAATTTTGATTATGGACTTAGTTAGAACTACTGGACTTAGTTCTAAAGGAAATTTGAAGGAAATTACTTTAGGCAACTTAAATCAGCTGAGAATTTGAACCTTGGGATATTAGTGACATCATTTGGAACCAGAGTGCAATTCTGAGGCAGACTAAACACAATGTCATTTTCTTTTCAGATATACAACTCTGTGAATTACAACACAGTATTTGATTTAGTGAAGCATAGCTTGGTAGAACTGTAAGTCTGAAGGAGTACTGAGACAGACCTGCAAGGCCCTTTTCTCTTACGATACAGGCAGGGTGCTCTTCATTCCAAAAAAAGAGTGTGAATAACTTTGTTTCACGTGTCTCAAAAATTGTCTCAGGAGAAGCAATGCAGTATTGCATATGGAAAGAGAAGAAAGGGTGCTCAGACTCAACCACTCCTATTAAGAGCAGTTTTGTCAGGAACAACAATAAATGACAGCAGTACTTCACAGCCCTGAAATCTGTTTATCCCAAGATTTTGTGCTTGCTTTTCAAAGACAAATACTGCAGGTGGTCTGCAGTTAGTATAAAAAGGCCTTCTTCAGTCCAAGGTATGTTGACAGCTCCATGTTCAATAGGTGCTGGGCTGATTAGGGAAACCTTTTGTCAGTCTGCAGTTTTGAAAATGTTTCTCTGCCACATTTATTGTTTGATAGAGAGAATAACATTAGGTCATTCCACAAATTAGATGCTGATTGGAGTGTGCTTTCCAAGCCTTCCATTTTTCTAATGATACTTCACCAGTTGCTGTTTTATGACTTTTAACTCTCATTCATCTCCCAATACTGCAAATTCTGTCTCATTATTTTTATAGAATCTTTCCAGCTTTTTTTCATGACAAAAATCATGACATGCCTATGAGAATTCTTAAAAATGCTCAGGCTCTAAGGTGACTTGAGTTCTCATCACTCTCAGCACAACATCTCTTTAATCTGTATGCTTGTATGAAGCTTTATCTCTTCCCTGTTAAATGCTGGAAAATGGATGCCAGCTCCGTGCCATGCTTCTCTGAACATGAAGTCTTCCTTATGTTGTCTGGATGTTTTTGACATTATCACCTTCCAAAGGCTCTGCAGTGTGCCTTCGTGTTATCTGATGTACATATAACATGCTGCTCTTTACTGTACAGCTATTTAGTGATGGAAAATAGCAGCATTTCGGTAACATGATGCATGAACAGTTCAATTACATGACATGAGGAATCACATCACACAAACTCCATTATCTTTATAAAAAGCTGTTTCACAGAATCACACAATGACAGCATGGTTTTGGTTGGAAGGGACATTTAAAGGTCATCTGGTCCACACCCCCCCCAACCTCCCCCCAATCAGCAGGGATCAACTAGATCAGGTTGCTTAGGGCCCCATCCAGCCTGATGTTGAATGTTTCCAGGGATGGGATATCTACCACCTCACTGGGCAACCTCTGTCAGTGTTTCATCACCCTCATTGTAAAAAAATTCTTCCCTCTATCTAGTGTGAATCTTCACTCTTGTAGTTTAAAACTGTTACCCTTTGTCATGTTGCAACAGGACCTGCTATAAAGTTTGTCCCCATCTTTCTTATAAGCCCCATTTAAGTACTGAAAGGCCACAATAAGGTCTCCACAGAGCCTTCTCTTCTCCAGGCTGAATAACCCCAAGTCTCTCAGCCTGTCCTCATAGGAGAGGTGGTCCAGCCCTGTGATCATTTTTGTGGCTCTCCTCTGGACTTGCTCCAACAGGTCCATGTCTTTCCTGTGCTGAGAACTCCAGAGCTGAACGCAGTGCTCCAGGTGGGGTCTCACGAGAGCAGAGTAGAGGGGGAGAATCACCTCCCTTGACCTCCTGGCCACACTTCTTTTGATGCAGCCCAGGATGTGGTTGGCTTTCTGGGCTGAGAGTGCACATTGCCTGCTCATGTCCAGCTTTTCCTCCGCCAGTACACCCAAGTCCTTCTTGGAGGGGCTTCTCTCAATCCCAACATGTCCCAGCCTGTACTGATACTGGAGTTTGCCCTGACCCAGGTGCAGAACCTTGCACTTGGCCTTGTTCAACCTCATGAGGTTCACAAGGGCCCACTTCTCAAGCTTGTGACTCATCCTGGTTAAAAGATCTGTTTCCACACCCTATAACATATACATTTTTCTTGAATACTGGCAGAACTTCAGTTCCTAGGTACACAACTCACTGATCTCACAGGCAGAAAATTTGCTTTGGATTTTCACTACATTTGCTGCTAATAAGTGTCCTGCTTAATTAGTCCACTACAGCTTTTGGATTGTCTTCATCTTTCTTCCTTTTTGTGAATTTTATCTGTATTCTGTACATGATCACGAAAATCATATGCAGAAATAAATGCAAGATGACCCCTCTGAAGTTTCCTTGAAAAAAGAGGTGGAATCCACCTTTGATGTTTTATTAACACAAACATTTGTAGGTTGTGGCTGTATTACAGATTGTTCACTATGTTCAGTATTGAAAATTCTGTGCCAGTACCTGTGCCTGTTTTGTGGATGAGATGCAATGGCCAGCCCTGCTAAATTTGCCTCCATGCTGAGATAAAACCTCAAGGAAATGTCTAGAGAAATTCTTGTGTGTAACACTATGGTAGTTTAAATTCTCTTTTGCTAAATCAAATTCCCTGAATTGAGAGATGGCTGTCATCCAAAACAAGCTATTGATAAAATCTGATTCTTTGGGGTGATAACAGTAAATTATCTAATAAGGAATTTTAATCATCTGACCATTTAAATGTGACACGATTATTTAAAAGAATTTTTTTTTTTTTAATTTCATTCCAAAAGGGCAGGAACCAAACCCAAAGCATCTCAGGAACATTCTCTGAGTTATTTATGAAAGAAACCAGGAAGTGCTGGAGAGAAGCTTTAAAGAAAACTGAATATTCTGACCTGGTCCCAGACAACTTCAGTGTAGTAAGGAAACAGAATGAGAGGAAATCATGCAAGTGTTCATTATTTCACCCAGATTTTTATGTTTTCATCTTAAATGAGAAGGGAATAACTTCAGGAACACACATAAAGTTCATGAAGACATGAACTGTGATCTCAGAATACCTTCAAGGGCTATTCATTGTGAAAGAGTAATAGTGCCAGATGCTACTTCTGAGGGAAAGTTGGGAAACTTCAGTGTTTATTTTTGTGTAACAGAATCTGATCAAAGTCTGCTTTGTTCCAGTTTGTAATGGGGAGTACCAAGGCTGTTGAAATTCTGTTGAAATTAATAGAGACTACCTAGAAGAGGAAAAGCTGTGTGGTGAATGAAATACCTTACTCCGAGAAGTCTGTGAATTCTTGCAAGAGCTGTTACTTGCTTATTGTGGTCAGACTGTCATTCCTGGGTGAAGAACAGGGGAGAAATATAGAAAGGGAAGAATGAGAAAGGGAACCAATGTGAAATAACCACATCTGCATGTAATAGACTAGTGCCTATCCCATCTCTTGTTCCTATGGAAAGATGCAAACTCCTGTTCCAAGACACAGAGATGCCCCACTGATACAAAGAAGTAATCCAATTACCAACAATACCCTTATGACAGGTAGAAGTTTGAGTCTAATGTCATTTTTCAAACCAGTGGGGAAATTAACTTGTTGCATATTAGTATAGTGTTCAGCAGGATTTAGAGCATAACAATTATGAAAGAGAGAAAACAGAAATACCATTCCGTCAACAGTAACTTATGGAGGTGTCAGTCAGAAATCTAGGTCTGGCTAAACTTAAAGAAAAACTTTGCCCCAAATAACACAACAATTGCATACATATAATGAAGTGGGAATACAGGGTTAAAAAAACCCCAAGCAACCAAGCAACAACAACAACAACAAAAAAAACCCAAATGGATGAGCTGGTAAAATAAAAAATGAAAATATTAGCTATTTAAGGAGTTTGATGAAAAAACAAGAAAAGCAAACCCTCAAGCTTCTACTCAGAAGTCGTGGGTTTTCTTCTTAAGGAATGCCCTTTTGTTTTAGATGGGGCTGCTCCTGATCCATATCAGTGTAACTGAATCAAACTCAGAGTTCAAAAGGTTTTTACCTGGACATCCTTTATAACCATCATTTCTGAAACTTAGATTATAATGGAAAATGAGATCTTTCAGCTCTCTCGTTCATTTCTTCCAGGTACACCAAATGATTTTCTATAAGTGACATGCTTTCTGTAAAACAGCTGTATTAAAATTGGTGTGAAAAATAAAATAAATATGGAAAAAGGGAAAATCCTGTTCTGCATATTTGTCTTGAACAGCAGATAAAATAAAAGACTTTACTGGAACTTATCTAAACTGTGATATCTAAGCATACAATAGAAAGTGACTATGTGTGTATACAAAACACTGTGAAATTACCCATTTTCCAAGCTGTAGCCTGTAAGTACATGAATAGCTTAATTATCTTTCCACTTATACGAAAGTTTAATAGAATAGGCTTTAAAAAAAAAAAAAGTTAAAATACAGATGCAATTATTTTGCTTTATCTTCATCACTCCAAATTGTAGACTGTTCCCAAAATGAATTCCCTTTCAGCAGTACATTAACTAACTCATCACATATATATTTTGCAAAAGAATTGTACACACACAAACCAACCATTTATGCATCTGCCATGCATCATGAATCATTTAAAATACAATAAAATTTACTTTTATTTTTATCTTTGTCCTTAATTCACAAAATTTCACAGAAGTTTCACAATATAGAGACGAGAGGAAAACTCCAATAGAAAATTTAGGTAATTTACATATATATTTTCAGTAATTCTTTTATAATCTATGCAATGTAATTATCAGTGAACTGCTATAGATAATTTCCCCATAATTTTCTTCCTCCTACATCATGCATTATAATTGCTTTCATCCTCCATACCATGTGTGCTGATGTCTTCCTGCTCCTCCTCCATCCTGGATGGAGAGAGAGAGAGAAAAGAATATATTAAATCAAGTACAGGGCTGGTTTTCATTTTGGTGGCTAAGACTTTTTATTAAGAAAAAAAAATAGTATTTTCAAGCATGAACTCAAAGCACTTGTTTTGATTTAGTCTCCTCAACTTTGGCTCAAATTCTAATTCCAAGCCAAAATCCAGAGTCTCACACCTACCCAGCAACACTAGGGCCATTATTATATGCTTGGGTGACAGTAACGGGGGGGGAAAGCTGTATTTGGATTTCTGTCATGCCTCTCACGCACCTCTTGAGAAGACAAAAGAATATGCATAGAATCAGATTCTTTTTAATATGATTGTCCCAGCTCCTCCTGTTGTCCCTCTCTGCTGTTCCTACACTTGGTTTCCAAGCTCCTCACTGCCTGGGAAGTAAGCTGGTTTTGTTCATTGTATTTAGCCTGATTTACAGAACATCGGTCATGTTGCCTGGGAGCCTTTATACCAGCAGTGTAAGGGCAGAAATAGCATTACTGTAAAGGAAGTGAAGTTTTAAGAGTGTTAACTGCGATTTACCTGTAGGACACCCACTCTACCCTTTGGTCATACCCTACATAGAATTTTTGCCTCTTTAATGTGGTTGCTTATACAACTTATTCGCCACAGTTTCTATAATCAAGGTATTGCATGGAGCACAAATATTTAATATATTTGTTTAACAGTGTCAAAAATAGCCAAGCCGTGCAAATAACCAGTCTGGCCAAAGCCTTGTGAAATGTTGGGTGTAAGTGGCTGCCACTGTCATATCTTGCTCTCTAAAAAGCTCTCTAAAGCACTTAAAAATGCCCAAGAGTAAGAATTAACTGGAGACCAAGTTCAGTCCTTTCATAGTTCAGTTAAAAATCAAATCAAAAGGTGTTGAACAGGAGTAGAAAAGACTTATGGGTGTTCACAAAGTGTCACAAGGGGTTTTACTTTTGTCAAATTCCATCATCAAAATCAATTTTTTAAACAGAGGAGTCTATCAAATCTCTGTTAACAGTTATGCATGTACTACAAAAAGCTTGGATAAAAGAAAAAAATTATGAAGGGGAAAGCTACTTATCTTACAGCCAAACAGCAAACAAGCAAGGCTTCAAGTCAAGAATGATAAATGATGGGTAGAACAGGTGGGAAGAGTTTCATCAAGCTGCAGATCCAGAAAAAGGTCACACATTTCTACAGCATTCAAAAACAGTCTGTTCCCTTGAAATCGGTGGCATTTTTTGTCTCTTTGGCGAAGATGACTGGCTTCTGCTAAGAACAAATAAGAAATAGTGCACTACTGATGGAGATACTTCCATGCTTTGCTAAGCTGTTTGTATGTTAACTGTAATGAAGCTTTTAATAAAATTCCACTGCTCTCCTGCAAGAGAGAGCCTGCAGCTATTTGCAGTGTCCTTATGGGGTTACACAGTTGCTGCTGACCAAGGCAAAGAGGTCTGATGTTATTCTTACCAATTTATATCAGTCACCACCCCAAGAGGAGATTAAATAAGGAGATAATGACCTGGGAGTTCAAGTTTGCCAGCATCATTGCCCTCTCCAAACAAAAAGGTCACCAGTCGTGCTGTGATAAATGCTGGAGTAGCTTGCTTCTGTGTTTCCTGGAAAAATCTTTCTACAAATATAGGCAATGGAGTTGCTAGTGGAGCTACTCAGAAAACCTTCCTGCAGGTCAATTCAGCTTAAATGAGAAATTAAATTCAGCTTAACTTGATTTCTGCAGCTGAATAGATGCAAGAAAGTTTTGAGGAATGGAATGAAAGTATGTATTCACGTATGACCTGACCAGAACCTCTCATCCTGTCAGCCCTGAAGATCTCTTCAGGCCTCTGCAGGAATTTGGCTGTACACACAAGCCTGAGAATATCATTTGCTTATCTTTTGGTGGTACAGTGCAGAGGATCCTCAGTGTAGAAAGCCTGACAAATTATCTCATTATCAAAAATGGCAGTAAGCAAAGCTGTGCTCCCTCACTGTGCTTGCATATAGGTATATTTCCATAATGCTTTTAGGGACAAAGAAAGATAAAAGCATCTTTATTCCGCTTTGCCAAGGTGGCAGATGCTCCGTGCTGTTCCAAATCTGCCAGTCTGTATTCTGGACACTACTGATAATGGCAATTTGCTGGTAAGCATCTTGTATGTATTCAGCATATTTCTGTCTGTTTTGATCAAGCTGCCAGGTGGTTAAGTTTGACCATTAGCGTAAGAAAAACAAAGGTCTGTTCCAGCCCTATCCCTGCTAAAAGAGATGTTGAGACCTTAAAGTACACTGAAATAACAGAAAAATCCTGTTACCTCAGCAGTGTGCTGTCTGAAGTGCCATGTCACATTGAGGACACCAAGAACTGAAGCAGCCTCGAACCAGGACAGGAAGACAGAGCAGAATGACTAAAATGAAAGAAGCATCTCCCTATGCACAAATGTAGATATGTACCATACAATTGTGGTTACCACTCTACTGTATAGCTGCAAAACGAAGACATGTTACAGTTACTGTTCCAAGGACTAGGTCTGTCGACTATGCTGTATTTTTGCCTTTTCTGGAATAGAATGACAAGATTCAATGTGAAATACTAAGTCTTATAGAATTGTCAAACATTTATCACTAACACAATGCAGCTTCATTCTTCACTTCATGGTCCATGTGCCAGAACACACTACCCAAAGCCACTTTCTACAACCATTTAAAATACAAAGAAAGGATGAGCAGTAGGCTATTCTCCCCTCCTTGCAAAGACATGCTCAGGGCAAATCTTGAACGTCTGTTCAGTGACATCATTATTGCGGAATTGAAGGGTATGAATAAAGACCATCGGCTGCACTGGGAAGTATATACTCATTGTTTCAAAATTAATGAGGAAAAAAGTCAGAATAATGGTATGTGTCACAAAGACATGAGGGAAGAATATGTGACTGTGTAAAGACCACAGGAACTGACCACAAGTGTGTAGTAAAATATGGACTGTTTACCTATGGTAAAAGACACATACCATAAAATATCACACAGAGAAACTCACAAAAACTCACACCATTTATTGGTACATATTACAGCATGTATGCACTATTGCTGCTTCAGAAAGGATTCTTCTTTTATTTAGAAAGTGTGACACTCTAACATGCCTCTGAAAGGACAGAAAAGACAGCACCAATCCTGAGCCATGTTTAGATCTTGTTCAGACTGTCATAAATCATTAAACTTGAGAAAAATTTCTTTATGCTGTGGGAAATTGCAATATGTTTTCCTGATGGGGACATTGTCGTCCCTGCATATAATTCTAGTATTTCACAAGTGTGGGCTCCAAATACAGAGAAAGAGCTTTTTAAGACACTTTAGACATTTTAAAGTGCTATTAGTATAATGTATACCTCTTTCAGTTTCTTGTAATAAATAAAGCACCTGGCTTCACAGGTGGGGGATAAAGACATGGTTTCCAAAATTTTTTTTTAATTCTTTAAAAAACATTTATAGAATACCTCACTTTCTTTCCTGTAATATACATGGCCCATTCAAATTGCTTGTAGTATGGGGTGGTATTATAACTGTGTTAATGCCCTACTGGGACAGCTTGCGTAATTCAGTCATGGTTTTGCCATTTATGAGGGCAGTGTTCTCAAATTCACAAAGAAGCCAAAAGTGACCAAAAGTCACAACACAATGTCTTTCCTATATTTCGTTCATATAATAGATGAATTTACTGGTGACATGGACAACTGCAATTTGCACCACAGCACAAGGACAAACATGTTCATACAGCTAGCAAAAGGGTAAAGCTCCATTTCACTCATTACCCAGGTTTCCAGGCTGAACGGATTATAACCTTGGTAAGGGAACACACAGAGATGTCACAAAGGAAATGGGAATAGAGATATGCAGGAAGAACAAATAGTAGTGAAAATGACTTTTCAAAAACTGTCCAAAGTTTTAAAAGGTCCATTTCAGCTCAGTTTANGAATCTTTGAAAGGTAATGTTGTTTAAAACAATGAACAGAGAATTAAAAGACATCCAGTAAAGCAACAGAAAAATCACCAGTAAAAACTACCCTCACCAAATTTTCTCCAATCTTTTTATGGCGTATGATGCTAGAACCTTTACTGCATTATTTGTGCACCTGAGAGTCAAGGAATACATGCCAATGCTGGGAAAAACTAGTAGAGTGCTGTGGCTATGGGTGTGAGCCAGTATAGTGCCTTTTGGTCTGTCAACAAATAACAACATATTCAAAGACAACATCGAAGTTAGCATTGCTTGATGCTCCTAGGCCTGCCTCTTGCATGAAGGAAGGAAGTTTTTCTCTTCCAAGGCTTTTCATTAAAAGAAAACAGTACTGGGAAGCCAGTTATGCAAGTTTCCCAAGTTTGGTCATTACTTTAATGTGCAATAAAATGGTGAGGCAGTTTGCTGTACAGACTATTTATTGTAGCAAAGAAGCCATGACATTCGCATGTGCCTCTGCTTTTCTGGGTTTAAATGGAACCATGCTATGTAAAGCAACTCGAAATCTACACACAAATGGACTTTTTAAGAGGTACTATTATTAGTGAAATGCCTGGTGTGTGGAAGGAATTTCATCTCAAAGGGCTATGGGCATGAAATGGTTGGAAACTATTTTGTGTCTGGACTAATGATAACGTTAGGGCTCAGACTGTACTCTAAAGTATGACTTTGTTAGATCTTTGGGTCAGAAAGATGACTGAACAGCAACAGGTAAGGGGTAGACTGCTGGAACATCCATTGTATCAGACTGTGTTTTAAGCAGTCCAAACGGTTTCTCCAGAAATTTAGAAAAAGTCCTTGCCCAAAAGCTACCAGGAGGGAAAGGAAGTATGACATGCTCCACTATGAAAGTAGAATGATTTAAAATAAACCTTGTAACCTGGATCTGAATGAGGCAGATATTCCCCCAGTAATGAGATAAAAGGGGTACAAGGAAGAAGAGTGAAAAAAAAAATGTTTTATTTAGAGAAAACACTTCTAAAACATAAACCTTCATAAATCTGTGTTGGCTCTCAGTTCCAGAGTAGAAATGCCTGTGTGATCATTCAGAAAAAAAAAAAAACCTTCAGCACAAACATCTCTCTGGTTCCAGTTCCTGCCCCCAGTGCAGAAGAGTGCAGGTTGCATTTTATAGCTTTGATTGGTGAGGCCCAAGGTGTTTCCTTTTGTTTATATGAACAAAATGCTTTTGAGTCAAGGTTATATTGGCTTTAAAAATGTTGCAAACATTTCCCAGCTGCTGGAACACATCAAATCAGCAGTTGGAAAAGAAGCTGGGTTATACATCTCCTCTGGATAATATTTTAAGTGAGTGCTGCCTGCTCCAGACAACTGCACTGTCACAGCAAGTGCCATTTTCCCTCCTGCAAACGACTTCAATGCTCCACTTCACATTTACACTTCTTTGGTCCCAGAGCACCTACAAACAAGTATTTATAGCTGGTACAGCCATATAGCATGGTTGCATTTATTTTCCCTTTTTAAAAAGGCAATCATTTTGCAGTTTAGAGTTAAGCTTGGTTTTTTCTTTTTTTTTTTTTTTTTAAGAGCTGGTACTGCTAATAATGGATGTTAAGATAACATAACAAAATATGAAAAGTCTAAAGTTAATGGCAATGCAAAAAGTGTCAGAACAGATGTGATTATAGAAAATGAGATTCATCTTAATGTGACCAAAGCTCTAGTTATATTTACTTTGACATTTCTTGTATGCTATTAGCCTCTCTGCTGAAAAACACTTTTTTTTGAAAAATATACTTTATCCAAAATAACATAATGTTCTTCTTTCTTTAAAATGAGGAAATTAAAATGCTGCCTTCAGTAGCACTTTGTGTGTGAAATAACGATATTCATTTCACTAATAAGTTTATTTACTAATAAAGTCATATGTTTTGTCTCATATGTTCTTTTGAATTTAATCCAAACTTCATGGTGAGAGACAAGTGGAAAGAGTCTTTGTAGAACTGAACAGCAAGTAAAATTAAACACATATATATAATTCATATCTAAAAAATTATAAATAATATATATCATTTATATATATGTATATATTTTCCAATTATACATCAGAATTCTACTTTTCATTATGTTCACTTGTAAGAAAATGTTCATATCTGTTGAGGTTAGGCATAAATAAAACCATTTTCTCTACTTTTATAGCACTTAAAGTAAGGATAAAGAGGTTTAGGATGCATAAGGCAATACAACGCCCAAAAATATCATCCTTTTTTACCTTTATCTTCATTTTCTGTTTAGTATTGGGTCTTTGTGGACAAGTATTTTTCACCTGTTGTGCAGTGTTAAGTGTTACATAAAGGGTAATAAAGCTTTAAACAGCTTAGTTTATAACAGGTTTCTGCAATCTTCCTTCCATGTCACTGCTACAGAAACAGACATTGTAATGTTATGGGGTACCGTCAGGTCTGTCAGCACACCATTGTAAAAGTGGAAGATTTAAGTTTGTATGGCTTTTCACAAAGTATATGTAAAGTTAATAATGCCAGAACGGGCAATAGAGAAATGTTCTAAATACATATATACAGTTCTAATCCATCTGCTTTTACCAATTTTATAAAATATCTATTTCACCACTGTAAAATTGAAATATCCCTTGCTGGGAGAAAAAAAAGAGAGACGACTGTAGAATATTTCAGTTGGGTTGCAGCTGTGATCTTCAAATCAAGGATTCTACTCAATCTGTCAGAGCTGATCTTACTTGTCTACCCTAGGAAACTTATATTTCACACATAAGAAAATGGGTATTTCCCTGTTCCACCTACCTAAATAAGAATCTTGATCTCTTCTACTCTCTTCTTCTTCTGGTAGTCCTTTTCAGATGCTAATGAACATTAACATTTAAAAGGCTTAATGTTAAGTCTGCAACCTCTATAAAAACACAGAGTTCATGTCTTTGTATCCTTCTCTAAGGTTTTTAAGCTTTCATTATACACCTCCTACTCCCCCTTCCCCTCCATGTCTATATGCTTTGGTTTCTAGCAGCCTCCTAGTGAAATGAGCTGTTCTTTCAAATTGCTCACTTGGATATCCCTCCCACCCTGCCTTCATTAGCCTTCCAACCACTCAATTAGGTTGTCATATCACATAGACACATAGAGAGAAACGTGTTTCTTAATTACCGCTGTAAAAAAAAAAAAAAAAAAACAACACTGAAAACATCTCCAACAAAAAACCTAAAGTATTTCCCTGCTTTTCAAGATATAAATCTGTAAAATTGTTTTCCATCACACAAATCGTTAACATTGGCTTTCAGTTTAAAATTATGCACTTTTCAGATTATGAAAAAGGAAGAACGAATAAGAATACAAGCTTGAAGTAAAATCACAAGCCTTTTTTTCTTTTGTCCAAGTGTACAAAAGGTTTGCTAAAGCGTCTGTTGTATCCATAGACAAGTAAGTTTCCTAGAAAGTCAGAGATATAATACATAGAATAAAACCCCAAAGAAGTAATAAAAACCCTCAAATGCACACATGGTTCAGGTTTGCTGCCTCAGAAGTTGTGATTCTTGATATTGGTTCCAGGACAGGAAATTTTTCATATGAGCATGGTATACTGCACATCCTTCTGTATCTGTCCTGGTTTGAGGTAAAACAGGACCAATTTTGCTCAGTAACTTTTTTTTCTTAGCTAGGCCTCCCTCCTAAACAGGCGTTACCCCTGCATGCCCCATCCCTGGAAGTGTTCAAGGCCAAGCTGGATGGGGCTTTGAGCAACCTGCTCTAGTGAGAGGTGTCCCTGCCCCTGGCAGAGGGGTTGGAACTACATTATCTTCAGGTTTCCTTCCAACTCAAACCATTCTGATTCTATGATTACTGGAAAACATTCTAATAAAAAAACCTCAACAACCCAACAGTATTTGTTTCACACATCATAAAAAAGATCCTGTCCTCGCTTCCAGTTTAGTTACAAACAGGAACAATAAGGATGAATGATTATGAAAAGCAAGATAATGAGTTTTAGTGTATTTATTTAACAGTTGATAAAAGCATAATTGCATGCATGTAATAGTGGTCTTGGGATGAAGAGAGAACTATGTATTGCTGTGAAACTCAAACTAGGAGAACTCTTGCTTCTTATTTTATTCTGCTCAGTATCAACTGCAAAATAACATTTAGGTCATTATTTAACCATTTGGGTAGAGAAGTTTGTGTATTAAAGCTGCATTAGGAGCTCCACTGTATTTCATGGCCATTTTATGGATTATGGGTATGAATTATTGAGTTGTATGTGGCATGTTTTTGCTGCTAGATGTCCTGGAAGATTGGCAAGGCAGTTCTGCTTCAACATGTCCAGAGAACTAGGAGAAACAGTTAGAGCTTCCTATTTTTCTATACCTACAATTTTTCAGCAAAACAATCTCATTTTTCTTGGATGCTCCTCACTTCCACTGAAAAGAAAGAAAAAAAAAAGCAGCTTTGCAGCAGATGTGTAGTTTACCAGGATATGCAGTGCTGCAAATACTTTCCAGCAGACACATTCTACATGGATGCTTTTGGCACGTTCTCTAACACAGATGGTGTTTGCTCAGAAGCACAGCAAGAGCACTCTACCTGAATCTACACAGAGGGTTCAGAAGCAACCAAGTGGTTAAATAAGTCTAGAAATACCCATCTCTTCTGTCAAGTTTCTTCCAAGCCTATAGCTTGTTCTTCTAATTTTAAATAAATGGACTGGCCAGAGCAGGCTAGACCAAATACTGGTTTTCAACCAAATGGAAACTGGACAGAGAAACAAGCAGCAGACTAGAGAGATTCAACAGCTCTCAGAAACAGTTTTAAAAATCCACCACAATTTCACTGATTTTTTTTTTTTTTCCTAAATTGAATTTGGGAGACAGAAACAAAGATAGAAGAATAAGTTTTACTATGACTGTACAGTAAAGATGTTTCAACTATGAAAATACAAAATTCATTTTATAGATTAAAATAATTTGTCTCATATACATCCAAAAGATTCATTCAAGTTTTTTGCTTTGTAATATTTCTGTTTTTTCAAAATAAGATTTTTGGGTGTTTTGTTTTGTTTTTTACCTTCACAAAAGTACCCATTTGACTTTGCAGCATTACTTCATTTTTAGAAGTAATTATTCATTTAGGATCCCAGAGACTTGTCTTGATGTGTAAATTGACTAGAACAGCTCTCCTGTGGACACTTTATTTTAAAAGAGAAGTATCTTTATTCCACAATAATCGCTCTGTTCATGACAAGGCCTTTATAATGAAATTGCTATGCCAGTCAATTTTGCCCCTTATAGGCAAGTTTTATATATCATGTGGAGCCAAATCACTTGTTTCTAAAGAAAGGATTCAATGACTTTCTGGAACATAAGAGAAAATGTAGGTAGAATTTAAGTACTCTGAAAGTCATATCCATAGATTTGCATGTGCTGGTAAAGAATATTGTCATGTCCTCATCATCCTAAACACTTAATAATATATATACACACACATAATTTGCTAACTTTTGCCTCCTTGCCCATTTTACCACCTCTTCCAAAACTCATTCTTCATTTTTCTTTAATTTCTTTTATTTCTTTAGAATAAAAACAATGGAGAATTTTGTGCCCTCTATATATCCTCATTTGTACCCCACCTTTGCAACTAACCCTAATTTAAATCCTAAATTCAGTTGAGGAACTTTCAACGGTATCGGAATTGTAGTTAAGTATCTTATTATTTTTCAATATAATTCCTGGGAAGAGAAAGATTAAAAGGTCTTTCTCATGGTGTTTCAGCAAACCTGTTTCCAGTTCCATTTCCAAATCTAATTTTTTTAAGGAATATTTGCTTTGAAATTTAAAATAATGTTCAGGATAAAAATAGACTGAGTTAAAAGGATTCTAAATTCTAAAAAACTATTCCTTGAAAGAATACAGGATTCCCCTTGTCCCTCGGGAAATCTTAACCAAACTCAGTAGCAGTTAACAGTACAATAAATCAACATCTGAATAAATAGTTTTCTTACCACTTTTATCTTCTTGATTTCTTACCAATGCTGTGATCAGAACAAGACTTAGACAATTTGAAGAGTTGAGTGTGATGAAACCAGCACCCTCCCACCCCTATATTGACACAGAGAGTTTGGTAGATTTGCCAGATTCTCTTTTAGCTATTGAGAAAAGAAAAAAAAAAAAAAGTTGTAAACGTTCTCTTCTATGGTAAACAAATAGACTGTGTGCAAGCAGCCTGGACGACAAAAACCTCTATAGCAAAGGCCAAATATTTCTGCTAGAACACACAGGCAGGCACGTAATTTTGAGTGCGTTTGCAGTTGTGTCTTTTCAGTCTGTCTAAGTCTAAGTCAAAGCAAGCTTGTTAGCTTCAGAGATGGTAACTGGAAACGCAGCCATTTAGTGTGTGGGAAACACAGGCAGATGAGGATGAATGCAGGAGAAGGGAAGGAAGTGGTATTCCAATCGAAATGGAGGATTGTGGCTTTGACTTTGGAAGACAGAGAAGGGTATAGTACAAATGGGAACATGAGCCGTGACAAAGGAAATACTTGCCTTTATTCGGTGGCTTTCATTAAATCAAACACTAAGTGGCAATTACTAGGATTCAATAGGTACATTCAAACTTTGACAACCTTCCTCCCCCTCCAAACATGGCTTTTATATTTCGTTTGTCTTGAAACACCTGATGGCTTTGTGACTTGAAACAACTATTACTCCGTACTATGTAACACAGTGTGGGACAGGCAAGTGCTCCATGAATGGTTCTTTTATTTCTTGGTAATTTGAGACATTTTTATTTATGGCTTGTCTGTGATTGTGTGGGAATGTATATGTGAGTGCGTGTGGAATTATGTTCAGAGGTTAACCTCTTACATTTTCAGCCCTAGCTACTGTCATGTAATATGTGTGCTTTTTTAACACAAAACCAGTTATCATTTTTGGGGTTTTTTTTCCACCCCGGTCATCTACATCTGAACTACTAGGCTTTGAATGTTTGCTGTATCAAGCAAAATTTCAGGAGAACAAAACAGGAAAGACAATTTTATATCCTATGGTAGATACAGTCAGGATGTTAGTAAGGTGAAATATAAATTAACAAATCTAACCAGGTCACTCTTGTTAACGTACATGCTTATGTATGACTTAATAAAGTTTTTAATGGCTAAAAGAATAGTGATTTAGGACCACAGAAATGAAGAACAAAGTGGAATGCATGTATTTGTTAAAGGGCATCATGCTGTGAAACCTATTTGAATAAGTTACATCTCAAATATAATTATATATAAGCCTATTCCAAAAACCTCACAAATACGTACATCTTGTAATCCCATTTCACTTTTGGTTTTAGTTTTGTTTTGCACATTATTAGCGAAGCTTAGTTATCGACTCAGCCATGTTTGATATACCACGTGTTAGATAATGAAAAGTCATGTGTCCAAAATGGTATTAGCACTTAATGCAGAGAACTATTCATGTACATGTACATACTTCGGATAACATTCAAAGTATGTTGAAATACAGGTCTTCTGCAAACACAGTCTAGATGTGAGTGTTAATGGGACAGACTTACAGTATATCTGTCCCTTAAGAATATCGATTTTCTGATGCTGAGAAATCTTTACAGGTTCTACTAGCCCCGTCTAATATATTATTTCTACTTTCTGCAGAATCTTGGATCTTGTCTGTGAAGCACCCATCAAAATAAACATCTAACCTTTCTTAGTTTTTGAAAGTTATTTGGATAAAACTGCACAGCTTCTAGAGATATGTACCTTTCAATAATTATAAACATCTTTTCTTTCTCCTCTTTTTCTCAGTCTGCAGTACCTAAATGGTAGGTAGAAACTAATTTCAAAAGGTTTACTGCTAAAATTAAAACATGCATAAAAAGACACATAATACATTTAATGTCATATTAAAAAAAAACAAAAACTGATTTCTATTTTTCATCTAGATTCAAAAAAAAACAGCAGTTAAAAATGGATTTATCATAAGATAATAATTTGGTTTTGCAATTAGCTCTAATAATAGGGCTGCTGGCTACTATAGAGCTAGATGGGTGGAGGAAAAGAATAGGAAAACAATTCACTAAGAGGACCATATCAGTATCTTCATTAGCACCCACATTCATGTATTTTCACATAGCTTGAGCTTTAGATGAGGTCCATAAGGATCTTAAGCACCATTTTCTTATGGAAAATAAAAAGATAAGTCCTTCAACATAAATATATGCAAGGCGCTACATCTTGTGCTTTTTCTTTCCATATAAAACTGACAAGGTTTCAATGAACAGTCTTCAGTCTTCAAACATCTTCTCAAGCAAAAAATCCTTTGAGTTTTTAATAAAATCTCTCACTGGAAGGGTGTGTGTTTCTGTTTATGTGAAACTCAAGCCCAACTGAAGGACAACATTGCTAACATTTCTATACTACATTTCACGTTTTTGGTTTTGATTTTTTTGGGGGAGCAATCGAAGTCCAACTATTCCTTACCATGCAGCCTGAGATCTGTAACACACTGTCAGCTCTCTCACTGCTTTCTGACAAGGCTGGCAGGTATGGCAGTGCCCAAGAATGAACTTTCAGTGGTCACTGGACAGAATCACTGCGATACTTAACCCATATGTGTACCAGGCATGGCTGGGAAGGCAGGTGCTACTGAAGAGCTGGAAAGCTCAGTGTGAAACAGGGTAAGTTTTTCAGAATGCTAAACACATGTTAGTTTGTGTCTGTTACCGTTTATGTTTTCATTACTGCAACACATCTTTTCATTCTGGAAGTTGTTTTACTTTAATAAATGTAGCTTTAATTAACAGTGTGTTTGAATTGGGAAAAAAATGTATTGAATCAAAGCAAGATACTTAAAGTATTTTTTCCTTGTCTTTTCTTTTTTTGTGCTTTAATGCAACCGCCTGACAAGCCTATAAGTATGGAACAGACCATACTTCTCTTGAAGAAAACTTTCTTTGTGTTCCTCTAACAAGAATAACTCCTTCTAGTGACAGAGAAAGAAATATTCTGTTTGGTTGCTACCATAGCTGCTTGTGAAATTCGTCATGTTTATCCTTAAGAATTATGCTAAAAACCTGAAACTTCAACATTATGCAACACTCAAATCTACTGCTATTATTAGTGTACTTTTACCATAACGTTACTGACTGGTAGTGCTATTACTGTGACTATTACTATTACATTTAGCCCTTATTACTGTTACTATTATGATTGCTATTGTCATTATTGTTTCTATATGAAGTCTGTCACTTCTGCTACCACTACTATTACTACATTAATATTAAAAATAGGAAGTTTGGTTTTACTTGATCAATATTTTCATCACCAGTTTCAAACTGCTTCCATTTCAGAGCCTGTCAATGATATATATCACAAGGATTTTTTTTTTTCTATCGTAAGTACATGTTCAGATAAAACACTTTCTGATAGCGTTTATTCCTTGACTAGAGAGAGAGAGAGAGCCTGGATGTCTAGTTTAGACGAGATTCCCTTAGATAACTCAAGTTAGTGGAATTAATCTTGTGTTACTGAAGAGATTTCCATGGAAAGAAGATAATTTGAAGTTGTGAATTTACTGGACACACACTTCTTTCCAGAAAGATACTTCTAGTCCCAGCAGGTTCTGGTTTATTTATTCTACTTTGAAAGTAATAATCTTCCTAAACTCATGACAAGAAATAAGTGGAAATTTGAAAGGACAGAAGGATCACTTGCACTTAATTCACAGTAACACTCATTGCATATCACATTCTTCTATTTTCTGAGTGCTGAATCCGAGTAATACTAATACTCAGAGCAAAAATTTCCTGTTGGCAGAAATCACTGCCTGGAGGCAATGCCACATAAATTCACATCTCAGTATTCTTAATATTACAGAAAAACACTTCCTCCTTGCTCTCAGCTTAGAAAATAAGGCAAACCGTTTGAGGCGGCTTTATGCCACTGACGATTTATATGATCTACATGCACCCTACTGTACTCACCAGCTAGTCAATACCTTCTGTTTCTTCCATCCCTCCACAAACTCTTCTGTCTTATGCAGAGAACTAAGTACAAGAGAATTGTTTGCTTCTTCCTGGGTGTCCATTGTACCATCCAAATCACAACCTATCCTGCTAGAATAGAAGGGTTTTTCCACTTATAGGTCCTGATTTGTTTAAGATTTTTGGAGGGATTAAGAGCCAAAGACATTGAATAGGGAGAACAAGACTCTAGCTATTGAATGTAACTTTAAGAATTCCAAGTTATTTAAAAACAGAACAAAACAAAACAAAACAAAACAAAAAACCCACAACCTTTTCCTTTTGGAGTTTGAGCAACCTGGTCTAGCAGGACATCTCCCTGCCCATGGCAGCGGATTTGGAACTAAATGATCTTCAAGGTCCCTTCCAACCTGAACCTTTTTATGATTCTATGATCTGGACAAAATGATACCTATAAAAGGTGCTAAACAACCTTTATCTTTTTCTTTTAAGATATGAAATCAATGTCCTTACAGATTTATTACTTGTTTCTTTAGTTTTATCTTTAAATGCAGATCAAACAAGTCATTTGCAGTTCTAGGAAAATTTAAAAAAAACTATGAAAAGCACATTAGCAGAAGTTCTGATTTTTTCCTACTACATGTGGTAAAAATACGAAACAAAAGAAAATAAAGGGAAAGTGTTTTGGAGATTTCAGAAATTTAAAATAATTTTGCATTTTTTTTTTTTCCTGAAACAGAGTGTGTAGTAAATGGTCAGGAAGACCATTGTTATAGATAATAACTAATAGAGACCTGCGAAGACAAGCAGATAGTCATCCTTCCTGTACCTAGCAGTATGTTGAAAACATTCTAGGATGATGTGGCTGCTTAATATAGTTTTATAGTCTGTACTTCTTATGTGTGCCTTGCTAGTTCATAGGAGGTTCATTTAAAATGCATGTATAACTCTACTCTAGCACAAAGAATAAAAGTGAAATGCAAAGTTCTTAAATCTGCAAGATTATGTCAAGAGGTCTTGCACAAGGATGATCACATGGATTACTATGAATGATAAATGTGTAATTTTGTTTCTAAATGAGCTTTTGCTCTCCACTCTTTTGAAGCAAGAGAGAAAATCAAGGTAACGAAACCATGAATCCTGTATATCTAATCATTTAACAAAGCAGTTAACTTCAGAAACCCTTTGACATTGGTCTCATCATTCATTTGGGAAGAATCTACCTTCTTCTTCTGTATCTTATAAAGTAGAGCACAACAGGCACCTAACTCTGAGCAGAGACTGTTTCTTGTCATGAGCTCAAATCAAAAATAAACTATAATAACCAACAGATGAGTTTGAATAAATAACACTGATTTGCTAAGATCCTAGAAAAACTGTAATTCCTTTAACTGTTACAAGAGAACAGTCATCATGCCAGCTTTTAGCTGTGTTAGGGAGGAAAATTATTAACGCTTATCAAATGGGAAAAATACAGAACAGAAAAACATTTTCAAACTTGGAACCAGATTTTAGGGAAAAAAATAGGTTAAGCACAGATAAAAACAGTTGTTATTGTTTCTTTAACCAAAAGCAGCAGATCCAGACAAAATATACTTGAAAAAAATCATATTTACTATTGAAATATGAAGGCTTGTGCTTTTTTATTTGTTTTGAATAAGGTATGTTTTAATTTACACAACAGCACAATTTTCTCCTGAACAATCCATCATTGCCTCTTGACATGAGCATTTTGGAGATACACTTCAAAGGGACTGTAAAACTGAAACAGTTAGAAAAAAGCATTCTATCAGACGTGCATTGCTGGGATTGGTTAACATTTACTTGTTTATTATTTTCCCTTTGTGCAATATGCATACATTTACTACATATGGACTATTTTATTTTTAAATTGTGTTACTCTGAACCAAATGAAGTTGTCTCCTGTCGATGCTGACATTCTCAAAAACAACAAAAAATATATGTTATAAACAGGTCTTAAGAGAGAAAATTTAGAAGCTGAAAGATCTACAACAATCACTCATTTCTGACTATAATGAATTGACTGCTTTCCTTGCTGTTCTGGCATCCTCAGAGCTTCTGCTATAAGTACTGGTGAAAAGAACCTATCTGATAAGCTCTAGTAGAGGTAAACATGAAAACTACCATGAAAATATTCTCAGAGCAAAAATGAACTATTTAATATTTGATTCAAAGTAGTAAAGGCGTACAAAGGATGAAAGTTCCTATTCATCATCCACTTATAAAGGCATCAATCATCATTCCACTGAACCTCCTGAGGTAACATTTCAAGACTAAGAAACACACAAATACAGGTTCAAAAACACATTTCCTCTCTCCAATAATCTCTGTTCAGAATCCAAAGAGCATGCCTACAACCATACTTCATATTTTTCTAGACTTACATGTCCATTTGTTTCCCTCTATTGCATTTAAAATAAAATATTATCTTATATTGAATTATGGCTAAGGAAGTCTAATAAAATATTCTGGCAGTGATACGTTTTTAAGAAAGATGCAAAAATTATTCCTGTGGATGCTATGGAACTAGAAAACAAGATAGATGCTGTGATGTCCATGAACTGGCAGCAAATTTAATAGAATTCACATTCTTGGTCTCTGTGGGACAAGGTATTGATCTTTGGTGAACACATACGCTCTATCCTTTTCAAATGCATGTTTTGTCCCTCATACAGTAACACAGAAATCAGAAGAGAGTTCTACCTTTTAAATCCATTAAAATAACTTTTTTTTTAAATAAATAACACTAATTAATATAACATTTTAAACTGAATATATAAAGATATTTAAAATAAGACTGAGATAAGAGCCCGACTTTTACCAAATTTCAGCGATATTCTAATGCCCAGATTCAAGTTTCCTCTGGACACTTCCATCCCCAGTGGGGGACCTTGATATATTGCATTATCTCTCTCTCTTTAGTATTCCCTTCATTCTTCTTCCTCCATTTTCTCATGGTAATGAAAACCAGGGGCTGGATGGGTGGCTACTATGAAATGTCCTGACAGATCCCTAGTGTATTCCCCCAATGGGGGAATCACTGCTTCAACACATGCCACTTGACTAAAGTCCCATATCCTCTGGATTATCTTGTCTCTAGTTCTGGTATTCCCAGTTTAGGTCCATTTCCCTAGCAGCACTTAGTGTCAGACCAACTTCCTCACAGCTGTGCCGGACAATACAAATTTTGACACAGTTTTCACATGTGCATGCCACCTTTTATAATAGAAAAGCTGTTCAGGAGATCTTGAACCTGATAAACCCACATCAATTCATGATTCTTGTGTTTAAATTTTGAAAGGTTGCAATACCTACCCAAAACAGACTGCAAGTAAGAGAAAACATTGCCAAGGAAAAATGGGAAATACTGTAACGTATTGGAGGTATTTGACCTCCAGAATTTGTAGATCTTCCATTACAAATTCAGGAACCACTATAATTCAGCCTAGAGTTATATTATTGAATCTTCTGCCCAGAGCCCAGATCATCAAGAGGATTACTGAGGTTTCCTAATCTTTGAATGAAAGCCAGGTCCAGACTGGAATAAGTCTGGGGACAATTTGTGGTTCCATGTCAAAATCAGGTCAGACTCAACTGTTCTGTCTAGTTTCTGCTTTTTAATTTTTGAATTTGACTGATCTTGAAACTTAGCAAGGGGAGTTAGACAGAGAGGTGAAGACATCCTTGTGAAATATTTTTAAGAAAGCTGGCCCAATCTCACAGGCTTCTGCTTTCAGGGTGCAGCCTTCTTTTAAAAAAAAAAAATCCAAATTTCCCACTAACAACTGGGTGTCTCTGATGGTTCATTTTAGTTTATTGCAAGTGAAATTTGTTTATCTTCTTTCATTCCAGCTCTGTTTTACTTAATTGTGTCAAAAATTATTTAACCTTACAGGCTACATTTGTTTACTGCCCTGAAGTGATAAACTTGGATTGTACAAGCATCAAGAACACATGTGGTGTCCACAGAGAGAAAAAAGTTTAGAGGCCTCTTGTGAGCCAAATCTTACAGGAGCTTGAAGTCAGGGAGCTGGTCTCAGTACTGTGGTTTAGTCACAAACTTTTTTCTAGTTGTTTCTATGTTCTACCAAGAGCAAATAACCCCTGCACCATGATTTAAGGCTCTTTCCTTCTTCAAGTACACTGAATTCAGAGTTCCCAGCCCTTTGTAGCTTCTCATGTTCACACAGACTCCCTGACATCACCCTCCTTGGGTAGGATTTTTGGAGCCAAATACAGCAGCTGGTTAATCCAAGTTTTAAATGAAGCTCACTGCAAATATTTGCAGCAGTAAACTAGTCAGGTCTGATCAATGAGAGCCTTTTCCTGCATAATTTTAAGTATTCTGGACAAGTGCTATGAATATTTCTGGCTCTGGGTATGGTTTCACTTAGGAATTTGGAAGGGGTGGGGTAAGCTCAGATGAGTAAAGTGGGGCTTGATGAAAGTTTTCCGTGGAGAGAAGAATTAAAGGTTCAGTAACAGAAAGATAGGGGGCTGAAACCTTCATGTCAGAATTATTTCTTGAGGGGATCTCTTGGGGAATGTACTTAATTTATTATTTCAGAAAATTCTCCATCTTCTGAGAGGAATACAAACATGCCCAAAGACATTTCTGAGGTTTTATGCCAAAGACATTTCCTCCTTGCCTCCAATGCATTCAGTTTTCTTGTTTACTTTGCAATGTCTGGAAGACAATAACAAACACTTTTCTTGATTAGGGCTTGGTGAGGGTTTCAAGGGCCATAATTGGTTCGCAGCTGTCAAGGCTTTTCTTACCACTGCAGGGAACAGCTGATTATTCTCTTCAGTGTCAGAGTAGTACATCACTTTACACATGTATATAAGGCTATAGGGTTTTGTTCTGTTTATTTTATTATTATTTTTGCTTCAATTTATTTCTCTCTTTAACTAGCCCCAGAATCATGTATAATTTTCCCAAACAATAAAAGTTCACATTCATTCTGATACATCACATAATTAAGAAAGTTTTTTTCTCAGAATGTGAATCCCAGTTTCTGGATGACTATTTCAAATTCTTAAAATTCTTTACCAGCTAATTCAAACTGGAATTTGTAAGAAAATGAAACTGTCAGAAAATATTACAGCAGTTACAAATGTTAATTAATGTATAAGGACAAAATATCCTGCAGAAAATTTAATTATTTCACCTGCAAGTTCTGGGAGAAAAAAACCACAACACAAACAGAAAAAATCCCCCCCCCCCGCAAAAAAAAATAAAAAAAATAACACCTCCCCTCCCCTTGAGTAACAGGAAGCAGTAAATAGCTGAAGTCTAGATTTTCTGCTACATGAAATGTATTAATACACCTGATAGGGCACTCTTTCTAAGTTCCTTTTCACATATTTATTTTACTTCATTGCCACTGGACCAGGTTAGCAACTGTTTTCTCTGTTTGTCTTAGACTACTGTATCTTTACCCCTTCTTTGCCTTCCCTATTAGTGCAAGATTGCCAGCAGAGGTTTGTGTAACCTCCCATGTAATTGATGAAAATCATCAGAAACTTTTCCATTAGTAATTCATTTGGGATTTTCCTCATCTAACTTCGGATGCCCACAGAAGAATCCCAGGTGCTTTGGAACGGTCCACTTTACCTATCTTGGGGATCTTCTTTAGACAAGTTTCATCCTACAAATGTCTGTTTTCATCAACATAATTCATTTGCCCAGAGGGAGATATCACAAATGTCTGTCACTAGTTTCCTACATAGAGGCAATTGAACCAAATGAACTAACTCAGAGGTTACACCACAGATATAAGTTCTGTTGATCTCTTCTGAAGTGACTACTAAGAAGAGCTTAAAAAGCGGGGAGCTGAAGTATGTGACAGTTCAAAAGGGTCCTACACATTTCATTGATAGTAAGTAAGAGGAAGTGCTTTGGTTCAGTCTGTTTTTAATGTAGTTTGAAATCATAGATCAGTAATTGTTTTAACTGACAAGGCTCAGCCAGTCGTCTTTTTTTTTTTAAATTGTCCTCTAAATATCCAAGGTATGAACAGACTATCTTATTGCTAATTCATAGTTAAGTTTTCAAAACTGATTTGGGAAATAAGTTTGTTCATGTTGTGTTACTTTTCTTCCTCTCCCCTCAAGTCCAACAACATGATTTGATGGGGAGTTATGCTCATGATGTGACAAGTGTTGAAGGTCTGCCAATATAAAAATAAAAGACACACTGTGATGGCTGAGTTGATAATAGTGCCTTGTTTCAATTTTTGCTGTGTGTGGAGATGTTTCTGACAAAACCCTGGGAAAGGCTCAAAGAACTTATAAACAACATCTAAAGTTATTAAAATATGAAGCATGCAGATCTGCTGACATACTTGTTTCTGTATTGCTAAACTCAAACATGACTTTTTCTGTAAGAACATTTTAGGAAGCTTGAGGTATACAGCTTTTACTCAACTGTTTTAAATGTTTGATACTTTATTGTGAGGTCAGTAGCTATATATTCACAAAGATGTTTATCCATTTCACTTGAGTACTAAAAATTCATACACTGAATGTGCATATGTAAAATATTGGAATAAAAAATATGCTTTGGAATATTGACTTATAAATTTGAAATTGAAACACTATATTTACTTGGAACACTTTTTTCCCCTCATTCTTAAGGAATATTCAGGAAGTTAAATGGGCTTGTCTTGGGTTTACTTTATAGCTGGCCTAAATTTATTACTTTTAAAGGAAAATAATGCATCACAGCCTAAATCCACATAAAACTTATGTGGATTTCTGAATTCTTTAAGTTGACTGATACTGCACTATGGGACTCACTCTTAGGTACTGTGTCTTTGTACATACTGCAGAACAGAAACTTGAGAATGGGCAATAAAAGAGTATCTATACCATAGGAAGTATCTATGCTTCATATATAATTTCTTTATCTGCTAGGATAACGATGATGGAAAGGTATTTTCTTAAAGACGTCTTTCTCCATGGCTATGGTGGCTTATTTTTGCATTCAAGGACAGATATATTTCTGATGGAGATTCACAACGCTGAATGCTTCCCTGTATTTTTTCATTGTTACCTGTCTTGATTACTGTACACACTCAGAGATTCTTCCTAACAGCATTACAATTTTTTAATGTTTTTCACTGCAACCGAAAAAAGGACTAGACTGAAACAAGAAGAACTACACTCACACAGGGTGAATTTTGTGCAGACATCTGAGATTAGATGCCTACGGGTCAGCGTCTACATGTGAGTGAGGTGACAGACCAGCCACTATGGTTAATGAAGAGCTAGCCAGTATCATCAGTGCAACCTAATAGACTTTCTTTGCTGACCATACCATAGGTGTTTGTTTTAGGACAAGCTGAATAGCTGCCTAAGCTGTTTTGACTTTATTCATTAGATCTTGGTTAACTAGCATGGCAGCAGAGACTTTAATTTACAGGTATGTATTAACCTGGAGCTAAATCACGTACTAGTGAGAAATGGGTTTACCGACTTATTTAATTTTCAGACAAAATAAGTTCTTCATACATGGTGGAATAGGTTCTAGGAGTACTGCAATTAGGAAACGTGAACTTCTATTTTCATATCAATGGAAGTAACTCATGTTTGCTTTTCCATGTGACATATGATATTTTCCTGTTCACATAAAAACACTGAAGGACCGCAGCAATACCTGCCTGGATTCACTGGCCAAGCTTCTTTCAGTTTACATTCTGTACTCATAACTTAGTTCAATACTTGTAAATCCCATGTGCTATTCATAGTAATGATTAATAATGATTAATTATTTAATGCTTTGGGTTTACAATACCCAGAAGCATGCTTTGTGGTTTTTACCAATAAAAAGCCACCATAAATGTTTAAATTATAGCTGAAATAATCTATAATATTACAAATTACCATTTTCCTGAAGTCATAGTGAAAATGATTGGCCCAAGTAATGTAGCAGGTCAGATTAGAGGACCGTTTAAATAAGGTCCTAAGAAGTGTTACCCAGGTCTTTGAAAGAAAAGATATGACTAAAATCTGATTACTGCTCAGTATAGACAGACATCTCTACCAAAGTAGTTCACCTACCTACAAATATCAAGTTAGTAGGGTGTATAACTGAGAAGCATCAGATGGTATGAGACATAAAAAAAATCCTGAATAAGGGAAGAAAGGTTAACTTGGTTACACAAAGTTGAGAGAGATGCTGGTGTGAGGTCAACTCTGTCTAAAAGGAGTTGAAGAAATTGTGGGAGAATTATAAATAATGACTTTTTTTTCTATGCATATTAAGAAAAAAGTTCTCTGATGTTGCTGAGGTAAACTGCCCATGTTTAAGATACTTTTATATACAATTTATGATTTTTTTTATTAAATATGAATGTCTTGAAACACCTTGAGCTGGAGCTGAAAACCTTTGAAGTAAAATTCTGTAGCTTTATTTTTTTTATGATCACAGTATAATCATTATGCACTTCCTCTACACTGTCTCTCAAAGTGTCTCACTCTCAACTCAAAACAAGATTCAAAAGAAAGTTTAAGTGGCACATCATTTAAGATAGCACTTACTATCCTCATGCATCACTAGGCAGCAGGAAGAACATTTTGATGTTAAGGCAATGGGTAGATTTCTTTTTTCCTATGACTTATTTGATTACCTTCTTAAAGGTTATATTCTTAAAGGTACCTTCTAAATTGTATCAGCATTTTCTAATCCATTCCACAAATGAGTAAAGTAAGGAAATAACCACTGCTATCTGTCAGAAGATAAGTCCATCCAAAAGAGGGAACCTGTAGCCTAAAATCTCCAAGAGGGAGAGTCGTGAAACCTCTTAGGATTTCTCTTGTAAATTAAAGGTTTGAGAAGACCTCTTAGAAACTTAATTGTGTGGAAACAACAAATCCCTCCACTCCAAACCCATCTGCACTGTTTTAATGCTTATCCCATGTTCCACAAGTGGATGGGTTTAAAAGGGTTCTGTTATCTTTCATATCACTCAAGTACTATTAGGATTATCAATCCTGTATGAAGTGTTGGGTAGAGAAGTTTGTCGTATGCGGCCTCCAAAGTCCAATTTACAGACTAAATGGTCTCTATAGAGTCTTTTAGTCATGGAAAGGTTACTTTGGTGTTTGAATGTGAGACAATCAAAGGGTTTGGTGTTCAGTTTGCCTTTTTTTGTTCTGTCAGTGTCCAATTGTTTGCATAGCTATTTGCTGGTCATACAACAACATTTACTTTACAACTGCTGGGAGGAAATAATTAGACCTTTTCAGTGAAAGGACAGAATTAGGCAGTTTTGTATAACCAACTGGTCTGGGTGGGAAATGTATCAATCAGTAAGTACCGTTAGGCTTTCTTGGAGTATCAATGTTTCCTATAGTCTTTTATTAAAATCACTACTTGTTGTGAGAGAAACTATTGCTGTTAGCCAAAAGGTACTGGATTTGTATGGGTAACACAATAGTGTTTAAAAGTTTATTATCAAGAACAGTGCATGCTATAATAAAAATGATTTATACTCAATAGCCTATTCAGAACATAGAAGTGTGTTGAAATGCAAAGATGTGAATTTGTCAAACAACATAAAAGCCAGCTTTTCTTCTGATGAAATATGTGCCTGTTGTTGAAATCACTTTTTTCCTTCTCTTGTACAAACATAATCAGTTGCAACTGAAATTACTTACAATAATATTCAGCTCAATTATATTTTGTATGCAATCAGCTCAAAACTCTTTGTAGGTGCACAGAGATGTGGAAATCAGCAACAGATCACAAAGGAAAACAGAGGGTAACTTTGCATAAAAGATACCTGAATAAAAGATGGGAAGAATAGAGTGTTGGGAATGATGTCAGTGCCAGGCAGGTAAGATCTAAATGGAAACTAAAAAGAGATGTCCATGAAACCAAAGTCTTCAAAGATCTCAACGAACCATCAAGTCTACAGCTGTCTCCATTCATTTTTTCTTGAAACTAATGCTAAGCAGAACTGGCAGAAATAGTGGTAACCAAGACTTATAGGGGAAAAAAGTTTAAAACATAGAGATAAGAAATTTCCAGTGTTCTGCCTTTGGGTCTTGAACTTTACTGTACTAAATGAAGAAGAACCTGTGTTTAATCTCTTTAAGACACATTTTAAGATACATTGTTTTGTATTGCAATCAATTCTAGCACTTTTGCCCCCTATGAAACTTTAGAAAATCAGGACTTACTGAAGATTAAGAGGAAAGGGTTCACTTCTGATACTTCTAGCTGATAAACCAGGTGGTTTTAAGCAGTAAACATAAGTGCTTTCATTCAGAGATTAGATGTAAAGGGAGCCTTCTGCATCCTGTAGGAACTGCAGATATACCTAGCCTACTAGGTGTCATAAGAATGGAAGGAGAAGTACTGGTGGAAAACAATGAGGTAAACATTGTGAAGTAGTGTATTACCTTCTGTCACTTTACAGTATAAAAGAGAATGGAGTGAAAATCACCATAATAACAAAGCATAAAGATAACCAAGGGTCCCAAACTCTGGGGAAGATCTGAACTTGCTATAAGTGGGTCAATCTGAGTCTGTGATGAAATGGGAGATGTTAAGGAAGAGGTCTGATTGAACAGGCTTACCCTCATCCCTACTGAAATCATAGCCTTAGTTTCTGTCTCAGAAGAATGTGTTCTTGACACATACAAAAAAAAATGAATTTAAAAAAGGTATTGAGACAGAAGCAAAATAAATTGTGATTTATATATAATTTTACAGAAGTGGGGCACATGAAAGCTCAATCAGCTGCTGTTTTTAGAAACCAGGATTGCTGAGATTCCTGCACACAATAGGAACTCCCTGGATAGTTCTCTAGTTTGTATAGTAATTGCAAATTGTGCAAGATGCATTCATAAGCAACTAGACGTAATTGCCAGCATTAGTGACTACAGAGAATACATCTGTTTTGATCCAGATTTTGAAAAATTCGTGATAAACAGCATTTCAGCAGAGTTGAGGCATGTTTAGATCAATGTTTTCATGTGGGGGGGCTTTTTTGCTTATGAATGTTTTGTTGCTCAGCTGACATTTTCCCACTATGCTGACTCTCCTGCAGAAAAGAGCATAATTTAACTAAATGGATTTAACTTTTTCCTGACGAATATCTTTCAAGTATTTATCACCTTACTTAATATGGACCTTTATTCCAGAATACTCACTGTCTAGATTTTTCTTTTTGAACTGTAAGACTGCAAAAACAAATGTCTGAATATTCACTTCTACTAGAGCTGAATCTTTGGACAGAGGTTAGACCACTCAACTGGAAGTCAGATATTCTGCTTTCATTTTCTGCTGTGCAATTAGGTACAATCTGTCAGTGGTACCTGTCTTTTGGAGACAAAAGAAAATACTTCATGGTCCAGGTGCTAGACTTACCCATACAGGTTTCAACTTCTTGACAGTCTTTGAAGTTCTTACACGAACTTGAACATTTATTTATCCTCTTTGTACCTCAGATCCATTAATTTGTTTCGATACTACAGGTGTGAGATCATTGAAGACACATAGCTCCTGAGATTACTATGCCTGTAAAATGCTGTACTTACTTTTTTTCCCTGTCTTTCATGTATTGCTTGCCTTAATTCTGAATGCAGGTTAAGTACCTGTCATTCATTTTAATGTATGAATAACCTAGTTTTCAAATACTTGTGAAACCTTACATGGTTTGATGACTATAAAATGAAAAAAAATAATTAATAACAGCAGAACTCCAAGTATTTTAAAACCACACAATGCAAAGTCTTAAATATTAATAAATAGCTATTTAATTAGCCCAAATAACCACTATCCTTCTATGTGTTTTCTACATTTAAATATAAAACTCATTTGCCTGATTTGTTTATAAACTCTTCACTTCATTAGATCATTTGGAACAGATGGTTAAGGTCACATGTGACCATGTTTGCTGTTATGCAAACACAAGGATATTATCCTACATCTGTATCTCCAGAGTTGTATAGAAGGACCTCTTGGATTAACATTAATTTCATTTCCCAGTTAACTGATGTGTAAATATAATCTATAAACTCAGTTTGAGAATAACAATTAAAAACACAACAAACAAACAAAGAAGCTGATTCTTCTTTCTCTTTGGTATTTCATTACTTACAGTATGTTCATTTGATGACAGCACCTGATCTGTTTTTGGACTTCGCTGTCTTTGTAGCTAAATTCAAGATATACAATTTATTAAGGATTAACCACAGTGAGCTCCAGTATTAGAAACTTATTCATTATTCATTACAGACATTTCTTCAGCACCAGTCTGAAGAAGAGGAAGAGGTAAAGCCATGAAAATCTGGTAAAAGAAGAGAAAAACTTGTACTTCTACTGTCAATAGACTTGTTCACAGGAAGCATAGGGAACTGTAGGCTTCACTAGTTGCTGATGGGGATATTATAGACAAAAAAAAAAAAAAGAAATGTCTAGCTAGAGAAACAGTGTGAAGAAAAACATGATAGCTATAGACATTTTATGTGACATTGCACAGTTGTAAATGATTATTTCATAAGCTAAAAAACGCTTCCTATTTTTATAGATCTTAAATGATCTGAGAATGTTACATCCTCAATCCCATCAAAGATTTCATGCTCCATCATAGAAAATTGAATCCTTTCTGTGAGCACTGATTTAATGTATGCATATGCATATGTATAAACATTCACACTTAATCAATAATAAAAGGAAAGAAGATGAAAGAATGTGTAAGGTTTCCCAAGTCTTGGCTGAATAGTTACTGACAACTCTTTGGTGGAACAGTCTGTTGGCTTACCTCTATGGTCTCCTAGCTTTTCAGTTTTCTGTCTTTGCTAAGTCTTTTCTCACTGAGACTTTCATGTAAACTTTCTCCAATTTGGAGGGAAACAACTCCATGTTGACAGTCCATATTTAAGGACTCTTAACAATCTTTTTAATAATGGTGTTTAGAAAAGGACTTGGCAGACCTTGAGGTACAGTGCTGTCTTCAGAGACTATTTTACTCTGCTGTGTTATGGTTTATTTATACCCAAACATCTTCCTTTCTGTTATAAAGTCTATTAATTCTTTGCTATTATGAAGCATGTTAAAAGGTGTTTTTCCTTTTGTTTTGCTTGCTTTTTAATCATGAGGCTGAATGGTGCAGGAGGTCAGACATGAGATGTGGATCATGTCAAATATATGTCAGTGCAGGTCTGGAATAAGTGCAAATATCTGCCCTGACAGGCTGAAGTTAATTAGGAGTCAGAAATCAGATACTAATGACCTGAGATTAAGAATGAAATCTTGTTGGTGCATTGCAATATATTTCTATATATCTGTAGAACTCACAGCACAATACTGAAGAATGGACTGAGATGATGTAATAATAAGTTAAGACACCAAAAAATGTACTGGCAGCAATGGCAGTAGCTGGCAGAAGTCAGTTGTCCACTGCACCATAATCAATAAGCCATAAACTATACACGTTTCTGCAAGAAGATAGAATGGACAGCAGTAGCATCAGCTGCCCACACTGCCCTTTGAGTAGCTAGACTGAACACTTCAACTCCCTCTTGTCACACTAGCAATCATCTGACTTCATATTAAAAACTAACAAAGTCCACCTATAAAGGACTCTAGTTGTGACCTGATTTGCTTCAGCTTATTTGCGATTCCCCCTGCCACTTCAGCTGGCTACAGCAGCTTTAACAAAAGGGCATGTACGAGTGTTATGTATGCTTACAAAGTACTGGTAAATTACTGCTTTCTTCCACACTAGTAAAAATGTAAATAAAGTCATTCTTACTGCTGTTTATTGTAATTATTATTTGTTCAGTTTATGACAAACAAAAGTGTGCTAGGACGAGGCTTTACAAAATAACACTTCTAATTCCTCCCTCAAAGAGCAAGGAGTCTGTGCTCAGAGGGAGCAGAGAAACCTCTTACTTTACACATATGTAATTCTGGGAGAAAATAAAAGCTATGACGTAGAAGAGAGAGAGAGGGAATGAGAGAGAGAAAAAAGTACCATGGCAGCAAGCAAATCTTTCACCTTGCATTAGCTACAAATATCGTGTCTAGCTCTAGCTCAGTCACTGTCCCTCTAGATGATTTTAAATCAATCACTTAACATATCTAGGCCTCTATTTCTTGATTTATCATTTATATATGTCATAACTATTGCATATTCTATTAGGAAAGAGACTACTAGGACAGTGATATGGGATGTGATGGGATTGGAAAGCAGTTCAGCACTAGTGAAAGGGTCAAGGGGCAGCCGAAGGGAAAGACAAGAATGAGATGGCCCTCTTGAAACAGTAATTAATTCCTATAGTTGTTTACTGCCTGTGATAATGAAGCCTAACTCTGGTCATTGCTGTTTTTTTTTTTCCAACAGGCAAAAAAAGGTGTGTTAACAGTTGTCTAAGAGTTGCCACTGTCTGAAAAAGGATCTTCTCTTCATTGTGACTGATAAGGAGGTATTGGAACAGGAGGGGTATAGTAGTATTTTATGGGATGGTTCTGAAGACATTAACTCTAAACATGCAAGGAGGGTAATACGAACAACTTTTCAGGACTTATGATTTATATGATGTGCAGCGTAATCAATCACAAATAAACGACTATATTGAGTTAAATTGTAAAGGAGAGCTATATCTTTTCTGTTTAATCGAATGAACAAATTAAAACTTTGTCTTCAAAATAATCTGAAATATTCCACAACAATAAGAGTGACAACAATAATAATGAAATGCAGTCTGATTCCAGTTAATGTGTGACCCTCCTGGTCTTTGTAAATTCAGGCCCTTACAACAATTTGAAGAAATTACTTTAATAACAATGCTATATGGTAGGTCATTGTACATTACAGTTCACAATTTTTCTCATAAGGGTATTGCAAAATCTTTCTCTTCTATGTTCTGTACTTTCTCATGGTTTTTGTTTCACTTTTCTGTTGCACCTGACCTCTTTATTTCACGGACCTTTTTAAAGGTGTAGACTCTCTCGCAACATAGTTAGTACTCCCATATAGCAAATACCAATCTTCTATTTTGCCTCTGTATTCTGATTTCACAGAGGCCCCATGTGCCAAAGCAATTCACGTAAACTCTGGAATAAGTTGGAAATATAGTTAAAGGATAAGACAAGGAGAGAAAAGAGCATGTGATAGGTTCATGGATTAATGGATCTGATGTGAACAAGTATGCTACCTTATGAGTATGTTCTTTGCTTCAGTTCTGAGAACAGAATGTTTCTTGAGAGCTGTCATCCTTAGAAATTTAAAAACACAGTATACATAAAATGAAGGAAATGTCGTAGGTGTATGGACAGCCCTGGCAAGTGAGGCTTACCAGTTAAAAATGAACTCTCTATGAGAGGATGTGATCTGACACCAGAGTCATGTTTTCCCCATAAGTTTTAATGACTTTCCTCTTAATATCCCAAGCTAAACAAAAAAGTCTGTAGAATGTATGCACATTTAGAAAACTGCGTACCCTCTCCCCTGTGCAGCACAAAAGTGAGGAGAGCACTGAGAAATCCACCCCCATAGGGCAGAACTGCCAGAGGAAGCGGTGTGGAGCTGCATGCCGCATCTCAGCAGGAACCTGCAGCCAGTGTGCTGCGACTTCAGGACAAAGTGCCAAGGCAGGGAGATGGAAAGTCGTTAAGGAGTTACACCGTGCACTTGGTCTGGACAATCTTGACAGCCCAGCACACACATCCTTAAAAACCTTTGGAGAATTAACACTTGTTGAACTCTGTCACTCCTTAGGGGAAAGGAACTCACAGTATGGCGTGCTGAATTATGAAGTGGAAGTACAAGACAACATAGAGATGCTGTGGTTTAGGCTGGGCTGGCCAATAAACAAATAACAGAGTACCGTTAGTTAGAAGAGATTTAAATGAAAGGTAAAATTACTGAAAAGAAAATTGGTTCTGTTCTACCTCAAACCAGGACATTAGCAAAGAAGTTTTTGCGATACTTGAGTACAAAAAGTGATTACCCAGAGTTCCGATCTGGGAAGAGATCCTTTCCCTTCCCAGCAACATATCATTAGGATGAGAGAGTTCTCTGCCTTCCTCCACTGTATCACAGAAAGGAACACTGAAGGAAATATGTGTGAGAGATGTGAATGGTGGGTCCTTAGTACAGAGCAATTAAAACCCCTTCATTAAAGAAGAAAAGTACTGAGGTTACCAGGGTGTTGTAGCTACTACTTCCAGAATTAATGGAACAAAGGTTTTCCTCTATGACCTCCATGGTACACTTGGTTCAAACTGGATTTGAGAGAAGATCCAGGAACCCCTGTTTAACTTCTCGACTAATTTCACTTACCTGTGAAACTGTGTGTTTATATGTTTATAATTTTTTTTTTCTATCTGATGATGGAAACAACTATATACAGACATATCTGCCTATATATTTACTTAATGCAGATATATAAATCTAAATATAAATCTTCATATAAATCTTGTTTTAAAGGAATAACACAATAAATTTGGCCTATGTGTCTGTGAAGTAAAATGTTAATCTCACAGGGAAGGTAGTGGTGAAAGACACAGTAACTTGAAATTAGTCCCAAATCCAAGGATTTAGCTTCCATTGATTCAGTAACTTTAAAGAAAATGGGAGTAATTGCCTAAATCCCTTTTATACATGGAATTTAGTGTGCAGTTACTTAATTGTTTTAAAGTAATCTGTGGCTAAATCTGTACTAGTAGATTTGGCACACCTTAGACCGTTCCTTGGCCTTGAGACCGGCCAGGACCATTGTCTCTCATCTGTGCTATCAAACTTCCCTAGTCGCCAGTACAGGGTGCATTAATGTGCTTTGCCTACTGGCAATGCTCACTCCCCTGTAGTAAATCCCGATTTGTACCTGGACATTGTTTGGGAGCGCTATGCACAAAACATGCTTACAGTTATTCTGATAATACATGATGATCCAGTATCTGGAAGTATTCCCTCCTACTGATGAATAGCATAAACCTACGCTGACACTCTCAAGGGCTTTCCTACAATTTCCTTGTCTCTGACCGCCTCTGTACTGGAGGGGCCTATTGCCCCCATCAGCGCTGGTAGAGGTGTTCAAGCACCTTCCTTTCTGGGCTTCTTTACACCCTATGGTTAAACTCAGAGGATCCCTGAATAAGTATCAAATGGTTTGTTACAGAAGCAATATAGCTGTATCAGTAGACATCTAGGTGTTCTTTTTTTTATGGGACTTAAACTTGTACCATAATAGAGATATAAAAGTTGGCTGTGAGGTTGTTTGGGTAGCTTCTCAGTGCCACTTCCCTCCGTATGGACTATGGCTTTGAAATACCAACCAGAGTGAAACTGGCAAGTTTAGAAAGCTAGGTCGTTGCCTCGAGATACTGCTTTGGATAGTTTTTACGGAAGTTAAACCCAAGTCTGCACCCCAGATTTGTGATATGAAACAGTGTTTTGAATCATTTATCAAACTTAATTTAAGCCCTAAATTCACCAATGTCCTGTTTATTTTTTTAATACGCCTTTGTAAGTAGATCAGAATAATTACTGTTGCGATTTTACAGTATTTATGCTCCATTTTGAGGGACTCATTAAATATAAACACTACAGGGAAAGACAATTATCATTAACAAACATCAACACAAAAACACAAATAAAAGACCATTAAAAATTGAAAAATAATTGTTCTTCCTGCTTTTTTGTCAGCTAAATATGTTGATCCTGGCTGATTTAATTTTACTTACCACCCTTTGTTAGAATCCCTTCTCCCATTAAGGGTTTAACTTCTTTATAACACTGAAGAGGAATTGGAGGCTTCAAACACATTTTTACAATTACTGCCAAAATTTCAAGACCTTCTCACCGAAATGGTAGTTTCATTTATCTTTCTTCAAGGTTTTTACACTATCTAAGAGCACCTACAGAGCTCCAAGAGAATATAAGTGGGTCTGTTTCTGAGAGGAAAAAGAATGTTAATCCCTTGTTGCAGATATGTTTGGCTTTATAAAGAGCGATATCATATTCCCCACTACCACCTCCTCCCTTGTCTAGAAAAAGTAAGAAAAAAGATTAGAAAATGAACTCTTCTTTTCAATAAATGTCTGGCAAGGGCTTTTCAAACTGGCAATTAAATTGTGTTTGCTTTTATTTCTGTCTCAATTGGTAAGAGCCAACTGCTGCTTTCAGCTACATTGGGATAAATCTGGGGTAACAAAGGAAAGTCAGAGAAAATTAACTGTAAAGAACATCAAAGTAAATGAGAACAGAGTTTCCCCTGAAGACCTTACAGTTGCTATTTATCTGCAACTGAAAGAAAAAACAAATCCCAGACTATGATCACTTGTATCAATCCAAAAATACTGTGAATGCTTAAATAAGCATTTTCTTTCTTTCCCAATCATCAAAGCACTTAAGTAGATGCTTAAGTTGAGGCCCATTAATTGAACTTAAATAAGAATAAAATACACAGTTTATGGTAGCCTCTGCTGATTAGGGGCAGACATTAGACAAGTGTTTAAAATTCAAACCTTATTCTAAAAGCATAACTTCTGTGACAGCATCAGTGATGAGGCAATACTTTAACTGATGAGGTTGGTAAGTAGGAGGAAGATCTGTGCCTTGTAGTTTTCTCTCCAACTTTAACAAGCCTATCTCAAAACAAATCTTGATGACAAAGCTGTAATCAGAACAGCTTACTTTATTTTAGAGACTAACAGAAGTTTACTGATGTTGGTATCTTGCTCTGGAACAAGTACTTAAGTTTTGGATGCTCAGTTGAAATGGATGACCCACCCCATCATGTGAAATGTTCTGTATTTGCAACCTGAAGTCAGTGAAGGCTGTTATCAGTTAGAAGTTCTAAAGAACTTTTGTCTCCATGCCTTGTTTCCTATTTTTATAGTGAATGAATCAGGTACTCATAGCCCTTTCTTGCTCTGCTGCCATCACCTGCATGGCATTCTGCTGTCCGAGATATGGAAGTAATGAAATTTGCAATTAGAAAAAAATAGGGAAAGCGTAGGGAAGGAGGTAGCAATTTGGAGTTGTATTCTTATCTTCTTATCAGTGCCAGTAAAAATGAAGCCTTACCTACCTAAATCAATGGAACTGCAACACTTAATGGGACTTCAAGATCTTTTTTGATGAAAACACATTCTCGTCAAAACTGTCAGCTGATGTTCTCCAGGATGGTTCTGTATTGGGTTTATATGTCAAAGTGTTGGTAGCAGTGGCCTGCAGCCGTGGCCTCTGTGAGAAGAGGCCAGGGGCCGCCCTGTGCCAGACACAGGCTGTTCCAGCTGGCTCTAATGGACCCACTGCGGGGCATGGCTGAGCCCGTCAGCTGAGCTGGTGTTGCCCCTGTGAAAATGTAGCTATGAACATGTAGAAAACACTGTGCTGCAGTGGTGAGAGACAGGAGGACAAAAAATTGTGAGAGAAACAGTCTTGCAGGAACCCAGATCAGAGAAGAAGGGAGGAGAGAAGGTGCTCCAGGTGCTGGAGCAGAAATTCCCCAGCAACCCATCGAGAAGACCATGGTGATGGAGGTGCCCTTGCAATCTCTGGAGAGCCAACACAGGACCAGACTTTCTGGCAGGAACAGAACTTTCTGGCTTGTGAAGAGGAGTCCATGCAGCAGCAGTCTGTTCTTGAAGGCTGTGCCCCATGGACCCATGCTGGAGAAGGGAAAAAGTGTGAGGACAAAGGAGCAACAGAGACTGTGTTACGAACTGACTGCAAGCCACCATTCCCACCCCCCTGTGCCGCTTGGGGTGAAAGAGGTAGAAGAGCCAGAAATGAAAGAGTGACATTGGGAAGAAGTGGGCCTGCCAGGGAGATGTTTTTAGTTTTGTCTTTGTTTCTCACTATCTTGATATATTTTTAATTGGCAATAAATTAAATTAATTTTTTCCCAAGTTGAGTCTGTTTTTCCCATGACAGAAACTGGTAATTTACATCCCTGCCTTTATCTTGACCACAAGCTTTTCCATCTTGTTTTTCTCCCACTGTCCTGTTGAGGAGGGGGAGTGATAGAGTGACTGAATGAGGGTCTAGCAACCACCCAAGGTTAACCCACCACAGGTTCCAACAAAACCACCGAAAAAATGGTGTTGTGCTGATTTATACTAGCTCTAGTATTGGTACCTTCTTTTCCAGTACTATAAAATGAAAATACTTGTATGTACAAAATAAGCAAGTACCATCTAATTCTGAATGTTGCCATAAATAAGCATATTTACCTGGCAAGAAGAAGGGACAAGGGCAAGAAAACCCCACTATCAACAATAGTCCTTGGCCAGATATTTGGGAAACTGTTGCTATATTTAGAATCATAGAATAATAGAATCATAGAATTGTCTAGGTTG
>VZSZ01000042.1:11010-67247 GCA_013398815.1 Ibidorhyncha struthersii | reverse complement strand
CAGAGCAGGTGGATGCCCAAAGGAGGCTGTGACCCTGTGGAACAGGCTCCTGGCAGGAGCTGTGGCCCTATGAAGAGCAGCCCATGCTGGAGCAGGTTTTCTGGCACAACTTGTGGCCCAGTGGGTAACCCACACTGGAGCAGTCTGTCCCTGAAGCACTGCACCCCATGGAAGGATTCGCATTGGAGAAGTTCGTGGAGAACTGTCTCCTGTGGGTGGGACCCCATGCTGGAGCATGGGGTAAGGAGTAAGGAGTCCTCCCCCTGAGGAGGAAGGAGCGGCAGAAACTGACTACAACCCCTGTTCCCCGTTCCTCTGTGCCACTCGGGGGGAGGAGGTAGAGAAAATCAGGAGTGAAGTTGAGCCCGGGAAGAAGGGCGCGGTGGGGGGAAGGCGTTTTAAGATTCATTTTTTATTTCTCATTTCCATACTCTGATTGGATTGGTAATAAAATAAATTAATTTTCCCAAGTCGAGTCTGTTTTGCCTGTGACAGTAATTGCTGAGTGATCTCCCTGTCCTTATCTTGACCTACAAGCCTTTTGTTATATTTTTTCTCCCTGTGTCCAGCTGAGGAAGGAGAGTGATAGAGCGGCTTTGGTGTGCACCTAGCATCCAGCCAGGGTCAACCAACTACATTTAGGGGAAAAAAAAGGCAATATAATTTTTAAAAAAAAACCCACACCTTTATGACAAACCTTAAGACAAATGTTACATTATAGATGCATAGCCACATTGCAATTGAGGAAGAAGAAAGTATGAAAAGATTCTCTATTGATCTTAAATGCAGACCAGATTAAGCTAAAAGGTAGATCAGAAGAAAAAAAAATAGAGGGTGGATGACTGTTAGAAGTTTTTGGAAATTATTTGCCCCCTCACCTGTATTCAGCAGCAGAGACAACAAACAACTTCACCTGCAGAGTAAAGGACAAGGGATACAGAGAAGACCCATCTGAGGTGCAGTTCTGAAACAGGGATCAGGGACAGAAATGTCTCTTTGGCTTCCACAAAGAAATCCGGTGTGACAGATGGAGCAATCTGTAGTTGTGAAGTATATTTGAAGTTTGCATTTATTTATTTTTTCATGTTTCTGTATTGCAACTCTGTTGCCAGTAAATAACCAAGAACTTAGCCCTTGGCTTTACTGATTTTTCTCTGAAAACATGTCTAGTGCTCAAAGTGACTCAGATAATTCTCAAAAAAAAAAAGAGGTGTTTTTACTTCCATGGAGATAACACACCTAAGCAAAGCTAGCCTAGCAGATAGCTAGGAGCCAAGACAACTTCAGGACTTCCAGGAGTTGGTCTGTTTCCAACCACCTTCCCTTTGCAAGTTGGTATTGTGAAATAGCAGGATGGAAGGAGCAATCTCCCTTGGGGGTATTATCCTGAACCCCCCCTTGCAAAGAAGCAGCTGGTAAAAAGGCAAGGCATGCTTTCAAGAAATTCCATATCGTCGCTGAGTGTTATAACTATCACCTGGTATTTCTGTGGGTGAGAGGCATCCTGTCCTCATCATATCTTACTCCATATGTTGCCATTTCAAATCTTTTTAACTTCATGTCAACAAACTCCTTTCCCTCAGTCTCCCTTGTTTTGGATAGAACTGCAAGAGTCTGTACTCCCACCTCTGCTTCCTCACCCCTTTCTGAGGAGGTGAGCAAGGCGACAGGATTGGATGCCTCCAGGCCCGCAGCTCTATCCAGCAGCAGAAAAGCAGTATGTTTTGTTCTCCATCACAGTTCAGAAAAATTCCATGAATAGATTGTACCTGACTTCTTAATAATGTATTTATGAGATACTGAGATAGAAAGCCTTAAAATCTATCATAAAAGAAAAAAAAGCCACGCCACACGGGCAGGTGCAATAAAGGCAGTAAGAATTCACCCTGTTAAAGACTGAGCATCTACAACTTGTCCCCTTCCCTACAAGCTTGGGACAATCAGCATTTTGCACACTCAGGTTCTGAAAGACTTGGTTGCTCCCATTAGGTTGGGAAATTCAGGTTCTAGGCAGAGCAGAAGTTCGTTACACAAGGACAAAGACTGACTTGTGTAGGAAATGAAATTTTCTTTCGGTTTGGTTTGATGTACAAGTAGGAGCTCTGAGACCTTCAGCCCCTGCAGACATAAGCAACTTAGCGTCCTACTGCAAGGTGCAGTTCTGCAGTTGTCATTTTTCCTTTCCCTAAATAAACACCAAGTGACAGGTACACTTAGAATAAAAGGGGGAAAAGCCTACTGTAATTTAGAAACTGAACAGCTCAAACAGTCTTCCCCGTGGGGAGACAAGATAAGAACAAGAACAAACTTCCAGTAACAAGTGTTAGTTCAGTGTTAGTAAACAGAGTACATTCCACATACTTCTGGAAAACACTCCATTATTACATCCTGACACCAGGAAATAAGGTAGGGTAGGGTAGAGTAGGGTAAGGTAGGGTGGGGTAAGTTAAGAGAGGACAGGACAGGACAGGACAATTCCCTGATGAAAAAGCAGATTATTATCTTCCCTTCCAAACTTTTAGATGATTAACATTATCTGAGACTTGGGAAAGTCTATTAGAAAGCTCACTCAAGTTAAAAAAATATGGGATGAGTAATTTCTTTCAACTACACGTATCTGAAAGATCTTCTTTGGGGTCTCAGATAAATCTGAGATCATGTTCATTTAAGGATATTAATTACACAGCACATCTAATAGCCATATTATAAAACTATATTAAAAATGGTGAGGATCTTAGTTCAATATTAAGGGTTAAATTTACAGTTTTCAGAACTGAAAGATAACCACGAGGTTTAAATAAGAATACCAATATAATATTAATTGTTTCTAATCAGAAAGAAGAATATTTTTAAAAAAAAACTGATTAACAGTTGTTAAATGAACTGTTAAATTAACTAATAGAATTACAAAACTTAGCATAACTTTGAGATTTCTGATTTCAATGCTTTTTTCCATGGCTAAACCAATTCTTTCTACTCTGCCTCATCCATCTGTGCCCCTGCTGGGAAATGTCATTAATGTTTCAGACCCCACTGCGTAGCAATAGTGCTACTTGCTGAACGGAGATAATTGAAACAGGCACAGGTATTTCTAAAAGTATTTTCAGAATTCCTTAGAGACCCAGGTACAAATCTGGTAAATATTATTTTGCTTCCTACAGAAACTGCTGCAGTCAGAGGGGAGATACCAGTGCTGCTGCTGCTCCTTTGTTTCTGGAGTACGACACAATGCTTTGTTCTGTTTTCTACCAGGTTTCCAAGGCTTAGTCAGAGGCCAAAGCTCCTCTTGTTTGCACCCTAGAAGACACTCACCCTCCTGAAGAAGGAAAGCAATTTTATAAAAAAGAAACATGTATTATTTGTTCAGCTGCTCTCTCTTTCCAAAGAAAGTGTCCTTGATCCCGCTGATATGTACGAGCTCTCTGGTGTAACAATCTCCTGGACGGCATCTCTCGAAGCGGTAACTCAATACACAGTGTCTGAAAGACAGCAGTTTGGGAGAACGCTGACAGCCAGTATCAGAGCAGCTGGCACGGCCAGGCTCCCCGTCTGTTTGCCACTGCAAGTTGATCACAGAGCCTCATCTCACCATGGCAAGTGAACCCTAACTGCTTCCAGGTAGGTAACAGTGGGATTTTAGAGCATTTTGGGTGCTTTAGGGTAACTGTCCATGGAAAGTCTTCCCCTGTGGCAAAGGTGGGATGCACCTCTATATCTAAGAGGTAAGTTAGTTCACACATGAGGTCCTGCTCACGTATCAATACCACAAAGGTGATGGGAAGTCTATTGAAAAGAGCACAAACGGAAGAGTGGTCTATGGAGAGGAGAGTATTTTCTATCAAGCATCTATTTAGATAGTCAGCACTTGTCATTTTCACAAGGCTCTGAAGAACCAGAAAAAGCAGGTGTAGGAGCCGTGGAGCTTTCCAGAGACTCAAGGAAGACCCTACACACACTGCAGTGTGTATACTTCTTCTTGAGAGCCCGCTCCTGAGAACAGCCAACATGCCCACCTGTGACCAGCAGGCCTTTATGGCAGACCCTCTTCAACAGGAGGTCACTTTGGAGGAACCTAGGTGCAGCAGTAGGTGCAACCAAGCTTCCACCTGTCTGAGTCCTAGGTCCATCTCCCTTGTTTATCAGAGACTATATTCCTATTTTGTGGATATACAGCAGCATCCTCAGTCTGTGAGGCATTACAAGCTGCAAATGACTTGCAAGGTAAGTTCACATACACGCACTCCAACCACGTAGTACAGCAAGGCACAAATAATTTTTAATTGACTGAAGCAGACGTTGACTAAAGGGGTGAGAAAGTCTGCACTACACCACGGAGGGCTAGGGAATGGTGCTGCCTGTCTCATGGCAGCACCGGTGAGAGGTTTGCAGAGAAAGCCCCCGTAGGAAGGATGTTTTTTTACACTGCAGGTGGTTTCCAAATGACTAACTCCAAGACTGGAAACAGCTCAGGCACAGCAGCACTGAGCTGTGAAGCTCGGTTTGTCCTGCTTCACAGCAGCTTCCTGCATAAACAAGCTCTTTCTTTCACACATCTTTTTACTCTTTCCAAATCCCATCACATTGCAATGCAAAGGAGGCTGAGTTCTGGATATTTATTTTTACCAAAACTGTTCTCGTTTCTCCTTAGGTATTTCCACTGAAAATATCCCAGCCGGGTGTAGTGACAGCATCTGAAATGTGATAAGACATCAGAGACATGAAAGAGATCAGCACTTAGCCTACTTGCAGGGGGTGGAGCGGGAGGGTGGGATTTTTATCTCTTCCCTGACACTGTGTTGCTGGGTGAAGTGAGAAGCTTTCCGGGCCCGGAGTGGTGTCCCAGCTTTCAGGAGCCAGAACGGCAGGCTCTCCCTGCAGCCTTGGGCTGTTTGAGGCTGGGGCACCCCACCAAGGGCTCTGGCCGGGGCTGCGCACCCGCGAGCACCAGCCAGGGCACCCTCAGCCCTCTGAATGCCGTGGCCAGCCCCAGCACATGGCGTGGGGGCACGGAGGCAGAGACTGACAATCATTTCCAAGTCTTCCAGCTCCTCTCCTCCAGTCAAGGGCTTGAAATGCCACCGCTCCTCCCAGGCAAGTGACTCGGTCTGTAATCAGCCCCCGCTGGAGTGGTGCGGGGTCAAGCGGCTGGAAGGGTATCAGAGAGGGAAGGGAATTGTCTTCAGCTGGGCAGTGGAGATGTTGGATCCTTTAAACTTACTTTGGGATCTTGGAGGAGTCAAAGAATTGCAGTACTTAATTTGTCCAAAGAAGCAATGTACAGCCCTTGGAAAACACAAAGCTACAGAAATGCTTCACCGGATTTCACTTGGATTTAACCCAAAGCTGACATTACTGTGACTAATTCCACTCCTTTCTCCCCTCCCCCCTTCATACCCTCAAACACAGCTAATTTTAGCAAGACAGTCATGCTCCTTAGTCGCAGCAAGGCTCTCTGAAGTCTTTTTAATGATTGTGCCACTCATGCACTGTGTCAGAGTTAGTCCCAAAGAAAATCACTTGGGTCTGCAAACCTAAATATGATATGACATTATATGCTCCTGGGTTTCCACTTAAAGTGAAGGGCTATATCCCACAGCTGAACCACGGTATTAGTGGACTCCCATCACCCTCAACAGCCTAAAGTTTACTTTAGAGCCTGAAAGTGAGCTAACATCCCTTAACGTAGACACAGAAGGCAGGATACATTTCTTGGCAGCAAATAGGAGGGCGGCATTTCCACAATGAAATGTTTTGGGATTCCCATCCCATCATGTGAACCACATTTTAAAAGAATCACCTTGCTGTTATAGCAGCTTTAGTAACAGTACGGAGCTAAACAAAAAGGGTGTGGTCACCTTTTGCGGGGGAGGAGGGTTGGCTAGAAAGAGCTCGTCAAATCTTCACTCAAAATAAATATGCATTATCTCCACTTATATGCCCTTTTATTTGACTGCATCGGTGATCTTTAAGCAAACCTGAGAAGTGTCTAGAACCAAAAAAAGATCAAATTGTAAAGAACCATAGGGCTTTCCTATGTATTTGAACTGCAGCTTCTAAAAAGAGGCTAAGGAAGTAAGCTTCACCAAAATTTCAGGTCAAAAATGGCATTGTTTTAAAATCGGTATTACATAAAATATGTTCATTTTGATTGGTATTTCCATGCAATATTTTTAAATGAAACATTTCAAATTGTAGTTGAAAAGTTTATTATACATTTTCAGTCCCACACAGCTACCCCTGTGATGTTATCCCTAGGCAAAAAGTAAAGAGAATAGAATATTTCTACTATTACATTACAATAAATTAACAGGATCAGTACATATGATTTCAGTATCACTATTGGCAGGTCAAAAAATAGTGAAAATTATTGAAACAAAATACAAGAGAAAGTACAAGAAAGGAAAACACATTTCTGGGCTTTGAAATTAAAATTACAGAAAATCTGCCCCACCCAAAAATTTTTGGAAAGGTGACATTTTGAGGACCCTGGATTTTGTTCTGAAGTCAAACAAAAATGAATTTCAAAATGTGCACATTTTGTAAGTGGATAACACAGTATTTTCCCTGAAAGCAGTAGCTTCTTCTACGTCATCAGTGTGAACTGAAATGAGTTTCAGAGAGCTTGAGGTTTCACAGGCCAATAGGAGAAAGGCAAGTTTTAATCAAGATGACCTCCAACTTAAAGGGAAGTTCTGAGACTTTTTGGCAGACTTCACACTGTCAGATGGTAAAGGCAGGGGAACCCATATTCTCTTTTTCCGTGACATAATTTGCACTTGTCTTGCAAAACTAGGCTGAAATACCTTCACATCTTATAAGAGGAATTGCCCACACAGAGAAGCAAAAAAACCCTTATTATCTACAGGCAGAAGAATCCCAGAGAGCAGAAATAAAGTGAATAGGCTAGAGATTTCTGTTGTGTCCCCAGAGGAACTAGATCCGAGGGCATCAAAGAGCATGCAGAACTTTTTGAAATACATTTGAACATTGTCTTTGAAATAGAAAGAATGTGAAGACATGAAAAGTGATACGAGAACCCCTGAAGTACATCGCTCTGTTCACTCTCTGTACAGGTAGCACATCGCGGCCCTGAAACTTTCAAGCTTCAGTGCCTGCCACACAACGCTGAGAAGGCACCAGAGTAACTGACCCTATTTTTAATGGCCCGTGACAGGGAGCAGCAGCTCAGTGGCTCTCCAAATTGGGCCAGTTACTCGCAGGTTTCCCCACCTACTCCAGTGTGGCTGTAAGTGCTTCAGGTCAGGTGGATCTCCTGCCTTCAGGTCTTATCATCGAGAAGTACTAGAGAGTCAAAGTTGACTGATCTGAATGAAAAGAGGAGAAAGTAAAAATACTGGTGTCTTCTATTTACCAGCCATTTCCAGCGAATGCATTCCCTTCCAGTGAAGGAAGAATCACCTTATCCATTTCAACCTTTTATCTTCTTTTTTTTACAAAGTTGCGATTTTCTCTGAATTGTTTCCACAGCCTTGACTTGAAGAACATATTGTGCAACCTGACCAGAGAAAACCTTGCTCGGCTGTAAGGCTCAGAGTGAGATTTCACAAGGTGGCTCTTCCCTCACACATAAAAGCAGCAGAAAATGTCTTTTTCATTTATTTTTTTTTTTAATAGCCAGTATAGGAAGCCAGACCGATTCACGAACAGGCCAGGTGAGAGTCAGGGCCTGGGCAGGTGAAGCAGGAAGGCTGCTTGTTTGAGAAAGAAAAGGACAAAAGAAGTCCTGTATCTTTTGCCACTTGCAAACCTTTTCTCAGGCTCAAGTATCTGATCAAACCTCACCCCTAAGCAGAACAACACCAAAAATAAGGACTATGGGCATTCCTGCTATCCTTGCTTAAGATTAGATACCACCACAAAGAAAAGGCCTTATGCACCTTTGTCATCCGGGGGCAGCTTCTTCAGGGGTACAGCGGGAGCAAGAGGTTATCTGTGGTGTGGACACCGTGTGAACCGTGGAAGCCCTGACCCAGCAGGCTTTTCCAGCTCCGCTCATTCTTGCCATCCACACTAGCACGAAGACTGGGAATTAAGCTGGCCGTAGCACAAGGTTAACGACAAGAATTGCACCTGTTTACACACAAGCAAGGGCCAGACATAAGCTGGTCTGCGTGATTAAGTGGTTTATAGGGAGAAAAAACTCTAAAACACAGAAAAAAAGAAACTGAAACCAAGCATGGCCCAAAGTTGTTTTGTTTTAGATCAAATGACACATACACAGTTTTTGAACCACAGAATTTATGTGCTTTCTTAGTGATTAATATTTAAAAAGATTGTTTGGCACTGGACATTCAGTACATGTCTTGCAAGGACTTGGCACAGAGAAGAGGTAAGTAATCAGAAATGTGCCAAAGGCTTGTCAAGGAAAAACTTACGCTCAATACTAATCAAGCTCAACTCTGTGCCAGTCCTCCCACTCATCCTTTCATAGGAGAGCTAAGTCTTTCAGCGTGAGTCTGCCCATGCTGCTTCAGAGACAACTGACACCTTTCACAGTCCGTTGACAAAAATGAAAGTTTGGGAGACTGAAAACAGCAAAAAAATACAACTCACCTTCTGCTCTGCAGCAAGGATTGCTGCTGGGCGCAGAGTCCTGTCTGTTCTGCTCCGGGGCCTTCCAAGAGTAAAAGACTTAATTTGCAAGTCTGCGGCACTAAGAGGTGAATTTCAGCGTGCCCCCCACCCAGCATGTTTTGGTCCCCAGTGCCGGTGCCACTGCAGCTTGACAGCAGTCACCATTTTTTCTGCTACAGACAGTCATGCTAGAGGTTGGAGCAGGGACACCAAACTCATTAGCGTTGTCCCTGTGTGGATGAGACATGCAGCTGCAGAGCAAAGTCATCTCTTCCCTTGGCACCTCTCGCGAGCAGTATCCCCCGGGATACTGCTGGTGCCCGACAGCATTGTGGGACAGGGACTCACAGACCGGGTTTTGTCCGGCAGGGTGGTGTGCCCAAGCTGTGTTTTCCTACCCTTTTTAGAGGAATGCCTCCCACGGGACAGCTGCAGCCACCACCTCCCAGAATCAAGGTCCTCCCTGCTGACAGGGAGGCAAGCGCCAGCTGAGCTCACACTCATCCCTCCTGTGCCCAGCACTCACAAATTGCGCTCGACACCTCCCTTAATAGGGGAGAAATCAAGCGGCTGTCTACTGTAAAAATATTTCCTCTTCTCTTCCACCTTTCCTCCCAGGGTCTGACGGTGCGTCGCCAATATTAACGAGCACGGCTCACGAAAGCCCTGCAGCCTGGCGTGCGCGCATTGCAGGATGGAGACGGGGAGGTTAATTAGTTTCCCAGGGGGCACGGGAAGTCCTTGTCAGTCCTGTTAATATTCCCGCCATTTATTTACATGGCAACAACCATTTTCTGGATGACTCGCATCCAGGAATTAAAACCAGGAGGGCTATTCACACCACCTGATTTTTTGCACCTAAATTAGAAGACTAGTCTCCCAAGGTGCCTAAATGAAGTAAGTGTCTTAAATCATCTCTGGAGTAATATCTCTATCTCCAGTGACTTTCGAGAGACCCTAGAGACACAAGTCTCTGCCTGAACACAGATGGTTATAGTTAGCTGTGTGTACCCCCGTTTCCTGTATGGTTTATGTAGCCTGCTTTCATTTAAGCTTAAAACCAACAATCTTCTGAGGATCAAAACCAGTTTACCCATGTACAATGGCACATGCACAGAAAGTTTCACCGGCTCCAGAAGCATGGTCTGAAAATAATTTTAAAGATAACAAAATGTTTGTTGATGTCACAGGCACTATACATAAACAGGGTACACATGCATTTAAGCATCTGCGGGGTCAGAACTGCATGTGGCTGGGAATCTGAACAAAATTAATTTTTTTAATGTTGCCATTTAAAAAAAATATATATTTACCACTACACTGAGATAAGAGCTTTTCCAAAAAAAATAAAAACAAAGCAGCAGCCGGGTTCTCCCAGAAGACGTGCTCTCCTACCTGCCGCAGTTAAATAGTATTCTAGAGTTGCACACATCACTCTTAATATTATCAAAGATGCTGCATGAACAGCAAATGCTAAGAAACTGGGCTACACTGGCTCCTGTGCCACTGAGACACAGGAGAAAAGACAGCCACAATTTATGTCACTCTGGCAAAGAGCATTAGAAAAAGAAATTTAATCTCCCAGCTTCCAAAGCACATTGCAAACATTACAAGGGAAAAGAGATACATTTTAAGGATAGTAATTTTCTTTCCTTTTTTTTTTTTCTCCCGTTGCACTCCCTTTTCTTTCTTTCTCTAGCCCACATTTTGAAATGTTTAAAAAAATAACACTTCCACATTATTTCTACAATGTTCATTTCCTGCCAGGGAAAGTCAATGTTTCGATCAGCAAACATGATGGTCACAGTGCCAATCATCAGCCCAAAGTCAATTATTTTTACAAACTGACTAGAGCGGGTCCCTCATCCCACCCGTGGGAGATAACGCACGGCTTGACAGCCAGGAGGCACCCAAGGGAGGCGGGTGGGAAGGGGCCAGCTCGGCGGAGGTGCACGCCCTTTACTATTTGCTTTAGAAAGTCACAGCTCAGAAACAATAGAAATCTTCTGGCTCTAATCCTCAGATTGAAAAAATATTAAGGTTGAAAAAAACCCTGAAGGAGCAGCTAACATTTAAATATTGCAGTTGTTCAGGGACGTTAGCAGGAAAAGGAAATGTAGCCGCTGTTGCTGGCACGGCTGATTTGATCTCTCTCCCCGCTCTTAGCAAGGGTTCACACACGTACTCAGAAGTCCGCACACCAGAGCAACCCTCGCTGCTTCTCTCGCTGAAGTCTGCAGTAGGGAAACACCAATGCACTTCAGAAAACATTTCAGGATCTCTCGATCCAGGACTGTCAGGGGTGAGACCGGATTGCTGAGCTCCGATGATGCTGTTTTGCTTTCTCAGACCACTGGATGGAGAAAGCATGGTCAGGCTGCTACAGAGAAAAAGAGTGCTGGCCCCAGCTTGCAATGCTGTAGTGCTTAATCTCTCTTTCTGCTCCAGCAAGGAAATTCTGCAGGATGTAACATCATATTCAAAATTGTTCCCTTCCCTTCGTGGCTAGATGAATATCCCAGCAGGTGGCTGTGAGAAGAACGGCCCTCTGTTGGTGGTGGCTTCAGGTGTAAACCATGACCTCAGACACATATCTTTGTTCAAAGGCAAAGGCACAACTGTACGGAATTAAAAACTTTTTATCACAACTTTAATTTCAGCATAACTTTCAGCCTTACAATCTGAGCAATAACTTTGATCACTTTTAGATTCTCTCTGCTTTTTCCCTCTAAAATAAAAATCTTTGTAAATCATTATTGTTGTTGTTATTAATCACACTTTCTACAGTGGGACCTGCAGCACCAAGGATTAATGAGCATGTAGCCAAGCATTAATGTAGATAAATGGGATCTACCTACCTCTGCTTTGAGCACTTACCTCCTCATGGTCCACACTGGAACAATCCGGTCAGACGATGTATATTTCTGTGCAGCCCTACAGCACTAACCTAAAAGCCAACCCTACCAAATACCTAGAGAGTAGCAGGACCCCAGGAAGTTTACAGTCTGGGTAGGTGAGACAGAAACGGGAGAAGGGAAGTGGTGGGGCACAAGAGCAGTGTGTGATACATGGGGGAAGGGAAAGGCATATCAGCTTGGAGAGTGGGACCATTTAGGAGAGAACAGGGAAACACTGGAGAGAGAGAAGGCAAAAAGGCTCTGACAGGAACAGCATGAAGCGGAGGCAGAAAGGAGGGCAGGTGGAGAATGAAGGTAAGTGACACAACTTCTCAGACAGGCCAAGACATTTGCACAGGGCAGAAGAAGATTAGTCACAGCTGCTCTTCCCTGGCTCGAGAGCCTCCAGGTCTGTCCCCAACAGCTGGGCACTGTTCCCCTGTGCACCAAGAGATTTCGGTCTCTTGCATTGGTGGCACTATGCTGGCAAAGTGACACTCCAGACATGGGATCACATATACCTCCCTAGGGAGCCTTGCCCTTAGCTCCTGGATCTCAGGGCCAGAAGAAGCACTTGGAGCAACTGTGCTCAGCTAATTCATAACTCAAGTCACAGTGTCACCCAGTTACCCCTGCACAGAGCCCACTGACCCATCTTTGATTACCATTCACAAGGCACTCAGACTGGCTATGAAGATATCAAGGGAGGGTGAATCCATCATTCCCTTTGGTCATTGATTCCTCTAGCTAATCCTCTTTACTGAAAAAAAAAAAAAAAAGGGCTTCACATCTGAGTTCCTTATAATCTGTCACCCTCAGAAATATGAAATTGCACTCCTGGAAGCTAGACGTTCAGGATGGTTCTGTGACAGAAAGTCTTGCAAAAAAGTTACATTTTTTTGGACAAGCAGCAAGCATTTTGAGATCTGACCAACTAGCCACATCTGGATGAGAACATTAATTTGAATGATATGGGCATATTCTTTTGGGCCAACTCTTCTGCCAACATTGTGCAACTGTATTATGTACCTCACATTCGGAAGGAGATAGTGCTGCTTTGTCACAGAACTTCGCAGGGGGGGCTAGGACTGCCCAGCCAGAGTTAAAGATGTGTCCTCACACACAAANGATGTGTCCTCACACACAAAAAGGCAAGAGGTTTGGTTCGAGCCTTTGCTTTTTAGGAATTTCCAGACAAAAATAAAAGATTATTTTTCCGTGTAGAGCCAAGAATGCCATTTTTCTGCCCAGTTGCCTTGTTTCATGGAACGTCGAGTAAATCTGCCCATTTAGTAGACATACTCAGGCATAACAACCAGTATGGGAACTGAAAAGGAGTGCTTATTTTGCTTTAAAGGATCATAAATCAAATTTTTCCTTACACATAAATGTCATGCAACAAAGCCTACAAGAGTTTAGGCCAGCAGGAATTTCAAGGAAATAATTGTATTTTAAAAAGTCAGCCACGGTGCTTGAATATGGCAGCAAGGAAAACTCATGCAAAAATAACTACCCGAACACAGAAGAATGTTTTGTTGTTAACTGTTTAGTAAAGATACCTTGGATCATCAAAAGCCAATGGAGTTTTTTAAAAACATTAATACTTTCATTTCAAATATTATAAGAATAACCATATAACTAATGCTTTGCTAAAACTCCTTGGTCTTTGCTTTTCAATAGCCTTGAGATCCCAGGGCAGTTCATCAGTTGGTATAAATAGATAGTAGCAATTATCTGATAGGTTTTCATCTACTTCCAGTCAAAACACTCCTCCCACTGACACATTTCTTTTCCTTAATTTGAACTTTAAAATTCCCTTGTAGCCATCAGACCTGGGGTCTTTCTGCATATCATTAACAGTAAGAACAAAACAAAACAATTTTATGGCAATAATCTAACCTTTTAGATGAGTTTCCTACTGTTCCCAGTACTGGAGGGAGGATCAAAATTAAGTTATCAGTGAAACTCCACAATTCGATATGGGAGAGACCAGGCATGAGCTGCAGACCAGAGCGTGCAGGATTTGTCACTAAGAAAAAGAAGTGCAATGTATGTGTTTTTCAAATGTATTTCACTGGGAGAGTTTTTAAAAAGAGTTAATGACAGTCAGAACTCAAACCTTATCTCCCTAAAGGGCAACAACTCTTCTACAGAGAAGAAGAGATGCGTTCAGCTTAATCGCAGTGTTAAGTAAATAACTATAATTTTGGCCAGGCAGAAGACCAAAGATTTGCAAGAATTTGAATTATATTTGAAATTATCTTTGACTTTAAATGAAGATGTCTCTTCAAATAATGCTGGGTATTATCTTCCACCTGGAACTGAAAGTGAAATTGGCTTCTCTACACAGAAGGTCCCCTCCACAGTACAATAAATTGTATTAATCCATTAGCAGAAATGTCAAGCTCAGCTGATAATTATCAACTGGCTTTGCAAAAACGCTGGCCATTCTTCATTAAATTTATGTAGGAGATCTAACTAGTGAAGTCCATTCTAACATGTCTGATGATCTTTCGCTTAACATAACAATCTTCTTGCAGCACAAGACTGACTTTGCTACAAAATGACCCATGACTTCCAGGCTCCACAGTTTCAGCCCAGGCAGAGCAGGCTCGGGGCATCTCATCAGTATGGGCAAAACTGCATTGCACCACCCCTGGGAAGAAGGACACGCTAAGAGCTTACTCCTACCAAGGAAAGCCTAGGAGGTAAGAAGGTAAGAGGTAAGAGGAGTAAGAAGAAGACCCTGAGGTCTTGCAGATCACAGGGGAGCAACGGTGTTTCATGTCGATATGGATGCTGCTGGGAGGTAACAGCTTCCCTCGCACACCCACGGGCCCCGTCCACAGCAGCAGGAGCAGCAGTAGCCAGGCTGGCTGGCAGGCGACCCAAAGCCATGGGCTTCTTGGTATGCAGAGCGGTCTGCTGAAGTCATCAACTTTTTAGCCCTATATCTGGGTTTGGTAGTAAAGCTGGAACAGAGGAAGATGGGTCAGACTCTTCATTGTTTCTGTCATGGCAGAATATCTGCATCTGCAGAAGTGGGTTCAAAGCACCTGAGGTGAGTTCATGGCTCTGCTGAACACAGAGATGTATTTCCCAATCCTTCCAGCAGGGCTGGTACTTAGAAAAACTTGCAGCAAAGGGCTGTACAAAACAACCCTGGCTTGCTGGAGAAAGAGGGATGAGCAAGGAAGATTGTTTTGGTTTTCTCCAACCCACTCTGCTTTATTCTTAATAACTAAATTTATGCAAACAACCCAGAGAAATATGTACCAAACCACTCAGATGAAGGGATATTTTTAAAATGAAATGGCATTTAGATAAAATTTTGCCAGTTCTGCTTAAAAAAAAAAAAAAAGAAAGCAAGTCTGTTCTAATTCTGCATGATCCTAACACTGAATTTACCATAAGGGCTATACAGATATCCAGATGAATTTTGAGGGTTTGTACATTGGGGCAACGCTATTTATGGCACACTCTTGGCAAACGCAAGGAGGGAGAAGCCTAAAGGCTTAATCTGTTCCCCCTGGAAACCAGAGTGCTGCCCTGATGAAGCAGCACTAGGCTGCCTGTTCTATAACAGTATGTATAATGGATGAGACTTTCAGGGGGTGGGTGTTCAGGTGCCAAAAACTGATGCACACAGAATCATTAGTCACTTCTGAAAAGTCTTTGGCAGGATCCCTAACTATATGGAACCAATCCATAGCTATACAGCTCGCAAGCGGGATGCTACAGAATTAATGGTCTGTTCTTGAGCAGATATATAGTTTGTTTTTGTTGAGTTATTGAGTTTGTTGATGGCTTCTTGGAGCAGAATGGGATTGAATGAAAAAGGGAAGGTGATTCACAGAAAAATGGCTTAGTTGACCAAAATACACCTCCTCCACTCTACATTGCTGGCTGCCACCGTCAGCTCCCACTACAGACAGCTTGGAAAGGTATTTCTTTCCATTCTTTTTATCTCTCACCTCACAACAGCATGAGTGGTGCCCTTCTCAATGACTGATGAAGGTCTGAAAGCATTTTAGGAGCAACAGGGTAAAAAGAGGGGATAAGCAATAAGCCCAGCCCTAGTTCTGCCAGAGCAGTTCAGGATGAGAACTCTTGCGCATACATCACACCAGAAGGGAAGAGGTGGCAGCACTGAGCCTTTAACCAATTTGTTCTCTGTCTATAGCAGACATTGGTCACCAGGACGAAACGGATGAAGAGTTTGAAATGGACATGACTAACATTTCCTCCTCAATCATTGGCAGCCTCTTCACTCTTGTCAAGTCAACTTACTAGTTGTAGTCAATACCACCTCCCTTCTTTTACATGATTACCAGAAAAGATTAAAAAAGGAAGTGCCTGTTTTTTTTTTCCTGCTACTTACTTTTAGAGCCATCCATGAAACTTAGCTCCAAAACAACAACAAAAAAGATGCCCAAACATAATGGGCAGCAGAAAACAAAGATGCATACAAGAACAGCTCCTTCAACCACTCAGCATTTTGGCTCCATTAAACAAGACACCCTCCTGGCATTCAGGCCAGAGGTACTTGTGGCAATAATATCGTCTCAAAACTGAGACACCACCATACGTCATGGCAGACAACTTGCTGAGCCAAGAGGAGACACTGGAGACACGCTGACAGGAATACGTAAAGCAGAATAGAAAGCTCGGAGCCAAAGACCTGCAGTAGGGATTTACCCGCTGTGTGGAGGTAGCAAGAGGGTGCATTGGGTAAGCGGAAAGCTGCCTATGAACACAGTGAGGTGCCTCACCTGAGCTGACAGCAGTTTCCCCTGCATGCTGCGGACCAAGACAGAGGAAGTGCTTTGAAGGACTCAAGCCATGCCTGATCCCCATGACACGACTACTTTCACAGTCAGCCTTTTCAGTGTAAACACATCTCCCCTTGAGACGACTCTGCAGTGCCTTCATCCAGCTCTGAGGCGCCCAGCAGCAAACTTAAGCAGCCCAAGTACCTATATTCTGCACTTGGGTCTCAGCCCCATAAATCTCCTGTAGCACACACTCAGACCCCTGATTTTTGAAGTGTTTGATGCTGTGCAGTGCACTGGTGGATCTGAGCAAAAAGGGAAGCTTTGCAAGCTGTAGAGAGCGGGGGCAAAGAGGCAAGCTGTGGAAATATTCCGTAAGGAGGAATATCCTAAATCCTTGCTCTTTGTTCACCATGGACTTCCCAGTGCCTTTTAGGAAGCTGTTTCTCCACACAAACACCTAGATAAGTCTAGATAAGGAGTCCAAAACTGAGTCTAGCATCTCTCCACATGCATCTGAACATGTATAGATAAAGCCATTTCACCGCAGCAAACAAGATGTGCTGTGTTTGCATGGCCCAGTTTGAGTTTGCAGTCAACACAAAAATCAATTCAGCCAAACTCTGACAAAAAGACCAGCCTGTTCATTTGGTTCCCACTTACCACATGTAAAGGAGATCCAAGGGGATTTGCAGAAAACAGCTATGTGCTGTGCACTGACACTAAGACACGATGTTAGCAAACTACAGACGTGCTCTGCCCAAACGTCCCCAGAGGTCTCTCCTCCCTCACCCCAGGGTGAACTCAGCGATGACATGATCAGCTCCAGGTCCTCTAATGGTGTGGGCCTTGCAGGGCTGTCAGACTTCAAATACCTTTCTTGATTTATGCATTTGACAGGCGTGTCACCTCTCCGCAAGGCTCAGATACAATCTCAGGCACTGACAAGGGAATGAAAACCATTTGGCTTAGGTACCAAATTGCCAGTCAGGAGAACATGACTTTAGTATTCGCCTCATCCCCAGGTAGCTCTTCATATTTTGCAATTTGCAAGCGTTACCAGAGGGCTTTTCGCACCCGCCTGGGAACAGAAGTCAGGGCTTCATCATGGCAGGTCAAATCTAATGTCCTCTGTCACAATGACTTTCAGAGCGAAAGTATCCAGCTTGTGGTTGGCTCTGCTATATAAAATCAATGCTTCACCCACCGCCTGCTCGACAAATCAAGAGTAATCTGGCCAATATCTAATGCTGTTTTAAAAGTCCTCTGGAACTCACTGGTACAGCAAGTAATAGGTCAATCAGTAGTGGCTGCTTCTGCCTACAGGTTACTTATTCCTAGACTGCGAAACAGAGCTGTGTTAATGATCCACTTTTAAGTCGCACTTACTGGAAGGCTGGATATCTCAGCTTTAAAACTAAAAACACAACTCAAAACTGAGTATGTGCAAGCAAAGCTAAGCAGCTCTTACATCAGAACACCACCAGTAAGTCAACCAGCTTACAAATTAAAAATTACAAATCACTGATTTAAATCACACTGCTTTCCAAAGAGGGGATGTTTAAAGCCCTAACATGAAATTAGTTTTTTCAGCCTAAGTCTGTGCATCTCTTTCCTATTTCCATCAAACACTTGGCACTGACCAATAAACTGGCAGGGCCAAGACGTGAGCGGGGAAGGGATGGATAAAGCGTTACCTGCTCACTCGAAGCTCAGCAGCCATGGAGATCAGGGCATGCCAAGCAGCGGAACCTGGGAGCAACCCAGCTGTGTAAAGACATTTAGTGAGGCTGACAGCTTCCTACCTGCACTAAAGCACATGGGTTTCTTACCTGAAATTCATCAACCTGTGCAAATCACTTGCCAAAGGTGAACTAACTCAGGCATAATTTGCATAATCAGTGACATGAAGCTGATGGTAACATCACAGCTATGTATCTACCTACTCCCAGGAGCTGAAAGAGTGCTAGTGTCAGTGCATACCCTGTCCACTATATATATCTCACCCAGGAGACAGCTTCAAAATTGCACAGCAGTGCTGCTCAGAAGAGTGCATTTTCTGCATGAGACGTGTGTGTGCTCCCCGCAGACCCGTGGGGAGCCTGCAGCCATGCCCCCGCCACTTTGGACCTGCTGAGTTCAGGTCACACCACCATTAAAAATGCAACCTGACATGGCCATGCGCGGTCCAGGATAAGCATGTGATGGCTGAAGCCTGAATAAAATCTTTCTTCTTCCAGGCCATTGCTGGCAAAGCCCAAGTAAAGGACAGTGCAAACCCACGCGCAGTGCCAGCATCCAGACCTGGATGACCCTATAACATGGGGCAACACTCACAATTGCCTACAAGCTTCTAGTGTGCTTTTGTCAAAATGTATTAGGTAAAATGATCATCTGGCTCTTTTCAACTAAAGTCACAGTCACCAAACCCCAGGGAGGCTTTCACCCCACCTAAATATCTGTCAGACCAAAACAAAGCTAATTTGCATCTTTACGTTGATGGTGTCTGCTTGAGGACATTCAATTATCTGACAAGCCTGGGTGTGAAAAGGATTTATGTTCCCATTTTCCCCAATTACTCATAAATCCATCCGTCTCTCCACATCATACACATCTTTGGAGAGCACATTAAGGATTTTATTAACATTTTTCCACTGTCCAGAAAACCCTTGAGAAGGTTTTCCCCCACCCATAAGCAAAAAACACAGGAGAGGAAAACGTCTGTGTGAACCCATTGAAGACAGCTCTGTGGCAAATGTTTTCTGTTTTGAAATGGAAAAAACAATTATTTTATAAACTCCCCATGAAAAGCTAGTCAGGGCGGGGGATGGGGGTGGGGACCAAAAGGAAACATTTGTCATTCCCCCATGGCAGAGGGAAAAACTGTTTGTCTCCATCTCCATGGGACTGCCCCAGTCTAAGCCATTCTTCTGAGGAGTCCCAGGCTCTGTGCTCTGAGGACAGGCTCCTCGATCCCAAAGGGATCCTGCAGGCACTTGGCTCCCACGCCCTGAGGGAGGGATTCTGGAATCACCAAGGATCCAGGAATAGCGTGCAGAGCTACTGCATGCATACAAGTCACCTTGCTGGGGATAATAACCCAAGAAAGAACCGCAAAAAAGACTGGAGCTATGAAAAAAAAAAAATATGAAAAGCTTTGCTTGTAGTGAAAGGCATCTTTATATGTGCAGTTCATCTACGAGAAGGTTAAAAGGTGGCTTGATCACAATTTACAAGGGGCTGCACTGAGACACAGATGGATCTCACGTCTTTTTTTCTCCCTGCTATTAAAAAGCCAACACTGGGAAGCTGAAGCTAGACAGATTCAGATTAGAAATGAGGTGTGAATTTTTAACAGAGCAGGTAATTAATCATTGAAACAGCTTACTCAGGGATGTGGAGTATTATTCTTCATTTGCGGTCTTTAAATAGATGCTGGATTTCTTCTTAAAAGAAGATATGCCAGGTCCCAAGGAAGAGTCAGGGGCCCAGTGCAGGATTATTGGCCAAGCCCTTTTGCTCTGCCCCTACGACATGACACAGGCTTAATAACCATAATGCACCATCCAGGCTCAAAAATTTCTGGAGGATGTTCATACCATCTAAGCTTAGATATTTCTAACCTCCCTCTACAGCCAAAGGAGGCAGTGAGTCTTCTCCAGAGGGTAACGTACAGCAGGGGACAAACTTGCATGCTCTGAACAGCCACTTTGCATAGCTAAGGTCATTTGTAACCTAGTTTAAACCCTAGCAAACTTAAGACAAGATCATAATCAGAAAAACACGGCAGCAGCAGTAGCCCTCTACCTGCTGTACCTCCAGACTCACACTGACTTGCATAGCACCGGAGAGTCACCAGACAAGTCCTACTGAACCTGCACTCGGCTCCTCACCCAGCTTTGGGCCAGGTCACCCTCACCAGTGCGGAAGCACATCCATTTTAGTGGCCTCAGCCATATAATTAAACAAGCCATTGCTACTTTCTAGGTGCTTCCGCTTTAGGAGAGAGGAGTTTATTTCATACAAAGGCAGAGCTTACCAAGAATATATGATGGAATAGCAAGAACCAACTGGATCCCAAACAAGCTTAGAAGAAGGGACAGATGACCTCTTTCAGGTACCATTGTGGAAAGTAGCTTCACGTCTCTTCAGTGGTAAGACTTCCTACAAATCCTTCACATTTTTTAAATACCAGTAATTCTTTATACATCTTTACAAATATTTGCCTTTTTCTGTGTTGTTAAGACTTGCTGTTGCCAACAGATATTGCCAATTTATGTTTGAAATGTAAGGAATGAACCATCACAATTTTGGACGTATTTGCAAAAAACCAAAACTGAAAAATAAATCCCTCTCCAGAAAAAAACAACAGACTTACAAACGTTACCAAACCAGAAAACAATTCATATCCAGATTCATGACCAGATCTCTCTGAAATCTGGTTTAGCAAATCACATCCTGAAGTTAGAGCCAATGTTTTTCAGCAGAAACACAAAACATTTCAGGCAGCGAATCTGTCATGTGCAGTTCTATAACAAAGACCACCGTGACTGGCGTCAGACTAATCACCTTGCTTGTACGCAAAGGTTACAGCAGACTAATTTTTATAATTACACACAAAGTGTTGAAAAATTAGGTGTCTGGCAATTACAAGATAGAAAAAACTGCACCTTATTCTACAGGAGCTAACTCCAAGAAGCACACATGTTCATTTGATGATACGATCCTTCACTGTTTCCTCTACATAGTTCTGGAAAATTGCATTACTGGGTTATAAGCTGTTTGCTTTATCAGACTTTCCAAAATATTTCTGGTTTCAGCTTGGTAGCTGCAACATCCGCCCTTGCCATGAATTTTTAGGATTGATATACCCGGGATATCAGTTTATCATAACAGAAAAAAATATATATACACACACACATATGTATTTTATACATAGGCATATATTTCTAGATAAAAATGTTTCCTCTAACAGTTTGACAGAGATGTGACCTTTCCCATTGCTGAATGCTATTACATTTTCACTACTAATGAGTAGCAGAACTTAGGTGTTAACACACGGAATAACCAGGCATTACTTATGTGCTGCTCATCTGTGATGCCTATTTATGGATCTTGACATTTCCCTGAAGTCAGTCGCTCAAGGAAGCAGCTATGGCCACTTAGAGGGCTTAGAAAAAAATGCAACCTAACCTAACAAAATCAAACAAATTTTTGATGACTCACTGTCCAACACATCAGTGGTACCAAGATCAGCTGGGAAGGAGGACTTGCCCACCTCTTCATCAATCACATATATGAACTGGAATCACAGTAATGTTAATTGACATATAGAGCTAAAGTGGCTTTAGAAGGATACCTGGGAAAATAATTATATACAATGCAACATTTGCTGACACTTTCCAATCTGTTTGGCAGCATGATGCTCAAGGAGCACAGAAACAGCCAACGTTCAACCATGCCCTTTAAGCAGTTTGCCTGTAGAGACGGTGCATGACTCACAAAGCAGGGTATTCTCAGCTGAGACAGCAGCTTCTGAGTCAGCAGCGAGCAGCCAAATGTCTGCTAGTAAAGGTGATAAAAAGGTCGGATTGATAACTTCAAGTGAAGGAGGAGCTGGTAACAAGTTGAGCTCGCTACCTTGGGCAGCACATCTTTGGGTGGAGATGCTACAGGACATTCTCCTGGTGCTGCAACTAATCAGTGAAGCAGTAGGTTTGTTTTGGACTCGTTTATTTGTCCTTGTGGATATATCTTTCCAAAAACAAGCCGTTCCCTGGAAGAAGAGAATGACCCATGGGGCACTGCCATACAGAAATTATCCTGTGAGTTCTTCTTAAAGAACAGGAATTAAATAGCAAAACTGTTCTTGCCATTCGTGGACTTAAAGCAAAACACGTCCTTGCTAACGCTTATCTGCCCCTTCTCAATAAATTACACTTGCAATTATATCTCGGCATAAAAGGAAATTCAGGAGTCAGATGTTGAATCAGCCCCTCGGGTGCAGCAGGGAGGGGGCCACGCAGAGCCCCAGTGCCTGCTGCTGTCACCACAGAAGGATGATTACCTTTCAGGGACAGAGCCGGCAGGACACAGCGGTAACTCTCAGACAAGGCCCTGGGTTATAACATGATTCTCTACAGTAATGCCAGCCAGAGAGGACAAAAGTTTCACAAGTAAACATGATAGCTGGCCATTGAGAAAGGTCCCTCTTTTCTTGCATTGCCCTGTAAGCCAGGAATGATGGTAATAGGAAATGAAGACTGTAAAGATTAAATCAAATTTAAAGGAACTACACTCAAGAGGATACTTGCATTTCAGAGTTCCCCTGTACTTGGTGAGGAGTTCAGAGTGTGATGTGCACACCTCAGAAAGAAGCAGCTACAAAAACTCATCACCACTTTATGTGCTGTGCGTACATTCTGCAATGGCATTTTACTTACCTGTTACCAATAATAGCACCAGAAAGAAGACCCCAAGAAAATCTTTAGCATAAATATGAGAAAAGTATTACACAGGCAGAGTGAGAAGAAGTACTGCAAGTATGCCATGAGTTGTACAATAGCTAAAGTTTCCTTTTCTTCACCCAGGCTATAGATTCAGTAAGGGGGATGGTGCTTACTTGACACTGGTAGGGGAAAAAGTAAACGTGGAGTGAAAGCTCTCTCGGATGAAAAGACTCAAGTATGAGAGGACTACCACCCACCAGTTCAAAACTGCTCCACTTTTTCCAGTCTCTAAATATAGGTCTGTAAGACAGCAATCAACTGAACTGGACCATCATGATTCTGGAAACACAGGAGATTCAGATGTACTGGGATAAGAAGAATTAAAGCCAGAGCAGTGCACTGGGAACATAGAGAGACTGGTGCATAACCTGTGGGTGTGAAGTCTGGTGTGAAATCAGAGTGCCCCTCCTATGCCACGAAGCCAAAAGTTCTACCTGCATGCCTGGGGGACAGTGCAAGGGCATAGCACGCTGTCTGAAGGTGCAAAGCCCTCTGGAATAGCAGTGACGGGCTGCTTAAAGTGCAGAGAGACAATCTTGGTGCAATCACAACCTTGCCGCTTTTTGGGCATGGCCACTGCTACCAGCTGTCTCACAAACTGACTGGGCAGCATCTCAGAGAGCACTAACTGGCATGGGCCAAACCAGTCAGGGAATGTGCTGGTATTTAAGCAGCATGGGCAATCAGAGAAACAGCACTCAAGGATGCTGTGCGTTATTCTGCAGCATATTTTCAGCCAATGTATGCCCGGTTTGCACCATCCCTTGCCCAGGGCATCACATCCCACCCCTGAAACACAGCCTGCTTAGGGAGGGCAAAGACATCACAGCTCCTCCCTCCTCCTAACTCTTCATATCTGGGTGGTACCTGTCATCACAGAAAGCTACCTCTTCTGCTAAGGTTGTTTCCTCTCTGTGAGGTCTGTTACTCTTTTTCCACACTTATCTGCAGAGATCAAGGGTGCTACAGAAAATCAGAGCAGATGCTACAGAGCTATCAGATGGCAGTGATCCCCGGCTGATTGCAATACAGCCCTTTTAGTTCCTTGAGTCATTTTGCAGAGAATTAGGAAGAAGGGAGCTCCCTGCAGCATAGGATATTGTCATTATGCAGCACAATCAGGTGCTGTGATGAGATGCTTTTTTCTCACCAAATGGGGTGCCCATGAATCTCCGAGAGGACATGGAGGCTCACAGCCTTGTGCGAGACCGACGGGATTGGCATCTCTGGGCTTGGATTTCTCTCGGTCAGGTATCCTGAGTTCTGTGAATAAATGTCAGGGTGCAGATGACAAACGGACATTGTTCACTACCTCAGCCAGGCATCCTCCCCTGGCCTGCAGGGAAGGATCCTCTCCCAGGCAGTGAGGAGGTCCATGACTGACCCTCCCTGCCGGGGCAGGGGGGTGCAGAGCTTCAACCAAGAGACTCCCGCAAGCCACCCCGTTACACATCACACAACCAGAGTAAAAGGGGGAGAGGGGAGGAAGTGTTTCGCTGCTCAAAGGTCCGGTAGGCTTCTGAACACCACAGGGGGCAGGCACGGTTGAAAGGAGAAATCTGACTGTGAGCCTGAACACCCTCATTTCCATTAGTTTTTTCTGATCTTTAACAGTATTTGATTATACAGACAGCTATTTCACAGTTTCCCCATGCCATTACTCTGGTGTGTGTAACCCGCAACCATCAGGAGTAATAAGTCCCACTTGGCCACGCAGCAGGATCGCTCATGAAAGCAAAGTGAACTTGATTCTTGAGCACTCGGTCCAGATGTTGCAACTGACACTGGCTCTCGCTTCCCCTTCCAATACAGACCGCAACAGAGGACTTCTTTCTGCAAAGCAACATCAGCATGACAAGTAAAATCAATAAAAGCGGGGGGGGGAAATGCCTCCGGCTCTGTAGGGCTTTTAAAGCATAGCTGCGCTTCAGAGCTTGGAAAAAGCACAATGCTGAGGGAAGCCCCAGGAGAGCAGAGGGAGCAGAACCTAGGAGTCATCTTTGGAGAGGTCTCAGCTCTCCCCCTTCCTCTTCTCTTGCCGTTTTTGGTGACTTTAGCTAAGGTAGGTCAAGTCATATGTTTCAGTGGCCTTTCTGCTATTTATCAGCTGTTTCAGTGGGATGAGGATCCAAAAAGTACTAATGCAAACTGCAAAGCTATGCATGCTTTGAATTTATGCCTAATGTATGAGAAATACAGCAGAGTGACAGCTCCAGAAATCATAATTTGTATCTTTAAGTGTTTTTCCATGACCAAGCAGTAGAAATCGAAAATTTGTGTCTCATACGCCTCTTATGTGGCTATTGGCCTTCACAATAGCATCTAGCACTGAATGGCCTTCAAAAGCTGGTAACATGGCACTTACATAGACTATGCTCTAGAGACGTTTCAAAATGTAAATTCCATCCCACTGGGCCAAAGTCTTGTAGCTGCAATATCTCAGGATGATTAACTTTTGGCAAATCCAAGTCAGAGTTCCCACTGAAGGGCTTGAGACAAACCCCAGACGTGGACAGCCCCAGGAGAGGAGATGTGTTGCTTTCCAGGCTCTCCAGCTCTGGACTAACGAGGCAGGTCAGCATTTCAGGCTTTTTGCTGTGGACTCAGGAGCTCCAGAGCCCAGGGAGGCAAGCTCTGACTAGAGTCCCAGGCAACTGTTGGGTGACAGCAATAAACCAAACAAGGATGTCACCTACTCTGAGCAGCTGACAGCATGACTGAATTTCACACATTTTAGAAGCACCTGGTTTCTGAAATGTTAATTTCTCAGAATTTCTGATGCGCAGGGCATTTTGAAACTGTCCTAGTGCAGCCCACATCCTACCACAACTTTCTTCAGAAACATGATCCAGAAAGCCCGATCTTCACTCAGAACAACTCCATACTCCTCATCCAACAGCTTCCTACTAGGAACCCCAAAATGGCTCCTTCCATATTCTCTCCCATATACTTTGTCTCCTGAACTCCATCCCATGAATTTCATCTATGCTTGAGCTTGGCAAAATTTTGAAATATTATATGATTTAATGGGAAGTCAAGTCATTTAATTGCCCAACAAGCGAAACACCCAAATCATAGATATTACATGACGTTAGTTAAACAAAACACTTCTATTCAAAATGATGTTTCTGTTTTACTACTGACCTTTACAAATCTTAATAATGGGCCAGAGTATTTAATTCAAGATGAAGGATGTTAGGACTTTGAACTTTTTTTCACCAAGTCCTTTGACCACCCTCACAGATTATTATCCACATATCCATTTCAAAGGACATATAAGCCCCTGCAAACACAGACAACCACAGGCTTCGTGCAGTTGACTGCCATCTGACTCAACTGCACACCTCTGGTTACCATTTTCTGTTCATTTTTCTCCAGATTATGCCCTTTGGGTTTCCTTTCTCTGACTAGCTGAATCTTTTACTCAGCTCAAAAATCTACAGAATGTGTATTTCACAGGGGTAAGAGTGAAAAAATTATGTTGTTCAATACATTGCACCGATAGAAAAAACAATTATTCCCACTCTTCTTCTCCAAATACCTTTCTCTACTCTTTCCCACAGTCGGACAAACTTAAGGCTCAAAGGAATCCTTTTGTCAATATCTCTATTGCAGGTAATCAGTACAAGAGGAGAATACTCAAAGGCACTGATACAATAAGAAAGCTACCGCGCAAGCCCTGGGCCGCAGAGACAGTGCACAGTATTTGCATTACCATTTGAAGAAGATTTTTGAAATCATAGACCTTGAAATCTACTATTTGCAAATGAAATTGTTTTTCACCATCCTGGGAATAGGGGTCAAGAAAAAAGCTAATGATGGCTTACAAATTATATACACAGAATAAGCATCCCTCACATGCAAAGCTGCTCTCGAGAGATCATTTCATTAACAGCTGCACAGTCTGAATTTTTGGTCCTGATATCCAGACAGGAACCCAAACAGCCACCGCGAGTCGCGCAGATGTCTCAGGCTTACGTTATCCTCAGTGAATCCCAGCTGCCCGTGGGGGTTATTTGGAGGGCTCCTCACTGAACTACTTCACATGTTGTCCCCAACATTTCCAACCCCATCTCACCATGTTTCTCCTTCAAGGGCCAGATGAACTGGGAGGCTGTTCAGTCTTACAGAGCTCTGGCTTCGGATTCGACCAGAGTAGGAGAAAGGGGGTGCTGAGCAGAAACTCCTGGAGTAATTCACTGTGAATTATGCTCAGATCTGGGGTCCTGGCTGAAGGGGCCTTCACAACCGCTTTGTATAAGCTGTAATGCCAAAACGTGTCAAACCCGCTGCTCAGGCATGACATGGGTATTTGTTGGGTCTGTGTTGCCAGCACAGCAAGACAACTGCACTCAGGAGCTACGACTGGAAGCATCAAGGCCAGAGCTTCAGGAAGGCTTAAAACAGCTCTGCCATGGAAATGCATCACCAGAAGCACCCCAAGAAAAGATGTGCAGTAGAAGAGGAGCTTTCTCAATTTAAATCAAAACCCGCTTGCCCACTGAAACACCTCTTACACCCCTGTCATGGTTTGGGCTGGGCTTGCTGCTTTACCACAAGCCTCACTCTGTATCACCTCTCCAGCAGCCCTACTGGCATCCTTTCCTTCAATTAGAGTTAGCTCTACTAAAGTCAGCTTGCTAACTCTAAAAAGAGTAAAACAGAAGTTAAGCTATTGTAATGAAGGACTAGAAAAGACAGTCATTCTATTGTGCCACAAGTGATAATAGCCCATTTTGTAGAAAAAGGCATATTGCTCTGTGGAGCAATAAGCTCTGTGGCTTTCTAGTCATTATCAGAACTCAGCTCCTCAGCAAAATAGCAGTGATCCATGCACATATCCTCCTCACTGGCACAAAAATTAGGCCAGGGAGCCTTTTGTCCCCCTTTTGCACTCTTCAGTTCCCAGAAGCCACACAAGCAAAGCATGCAGACACCTGATTCCTCCTTCAAACAGCTTTACACCATTCACCACAGCTAAGGCAGGACTAGATTACCCCTCTGAGAGGGAAGGCATCAAGCCTACAATTTTCCTATAGTACGGCCCAGTTTGCTGACCTTCTCGGATTAGCTGCTCCATGGTTCATCCGAACAATGCGGGGAGAAATTTAGCGGGGCGAAGGCTTCTCATTCACATCCACCCGCCACCCACATGGTGGCAAATCCTGGGCTCATCAGGTCAGGCTCGGAAGGAGGAACGTGGTGGGGACCATCCTGGGATGTACCGCCTTGCCATTCCCTCTGTCCATCCAGCCACCAGGTCTTCTGCTGCACACTCAGGGCAAGCAACGCTACAGACAAAACCACCACAATTGACACAACTGAGATTTTCTTTCCTCCTCTGCCTGCTGTCAGAGGTGAGGAGATGGTTTGATATTTGGGTATTCGGTTTCTGCTGGCCACTGCTTAAACTTATCTCAGAAGGAGTCACCGTCCAACAGATGGGTGCTGTTTATACTCATAACGTTAATGTATCCGTCTTGAAAATACCCATGTTCAAGGACAAACCATAGGGGAGCATTTATAACAACTCAACCAGGCACTAGAAGGTCTCTCTTTTCAGCATGTGACATTCAAGAAAGCGGCTCCTAATTTCACACCAGCTTTCCAGAGGCAAGCCTGCTCCTGCCACTCTTGACTTGTCATTGCAGGTGGTGGCAATAAATCACAGTAAGTGGATAGAAAAGCAAGAGCTGAAGGAGGAAAAGGCAGAGAATGTGGTAGGAAGGGACAGCATGTTTTCACTCATGTGAACTGCTTGGCTGTAAATCTTCCAGGTCGCTGAATTAAGAGGTGCCTGTTACCTTCTTCATGGGAGTTTACTCAACATGGTCCTACAGCTTTGCTGGTGTGGATTATCTCCGTGACTCCCCATCATTTCCTGGAAGACAGAATCGGGCCCACAGGCTGCACCTGTCAGTGCTCAAGCTTCATTACTCAGAATAGGATCCAAACAGGCATCTCAATTAATCACACTCATGTATTAGTAAGTAATTCATTAATTCAATAAATTGCTCCAGGCCATAGCATAATCAGTCATGTCAAAGATTGTAACAAAATTCACAAACCAAAGTGTTAAACATGGGCCCATCCTTGCTGATTCATCATCTGTAGTAATCATTCATGGCAGAACAGGTATACTTTATATACTTTAAGACAGGTGCCATGGAAAATTAATCATCTTAATTGTGCAGATTTCCTCTATCAGGTCTGCTGATTTAGCAATAGAAGATCTAAGCTGCAGAAAATTCAGAAGCAGGCCACCGCAGAAAATATAAATATGTTTGTGATCTGCTCACCGATAGCCACTAAATGCTCTGCTTGATAAATGGGGACTTACTAGTACAGTAACATGTAATTCCTCCTCCCCTAACCCTTGGGTCGAGGGCTGAGGAGGTGCTGTAGAGACCAAGAGAAGCCACAGCCACAGCTGGAGCTGTGAGAGCACACACCAAGCAAACCCCTCCTGCAACGCCAGCAGGCTGCCCAGCATGTCACCATCATCCCAGTTTCTATAGTCTGTTCCCAAACAAGCCACTGTGCCACAAAGGAAAGTCCAACCAATAGGTTTCCTTCATTTGGCCCTATCCACCGAGTAATGATTCTATGGCAAGGAAGAAGCTCTACATCACAGAACCCAAAGAACTGAGCTGGACGGGACCTCAGCCCCCCGATGTCCAGTTAACCACACTTACTGGTAGCAGGTGCCCATCTAACTTCTTCTCACGGATCTCCAATAATATCATCCTCGGGCAACGTACCCCAGTCTTTCACTTTTTGTCTATGTTTAGAAATGTTTCTTCTTGTCTTCTTACATGCTAAGCCCACTACTTTTCATATGTCTACCACACACTTGGAAGAGACTGCTCCCTTGCTTTCTGCAGTAGCCTTTTGTGCCTCTAAAGTTTGCTGCCTTCTTACCCATCCAGTTTCTCTTCTATACTCATGATTCAAACTGTGGTATTTTGGGGTGCATTTCCCTTACCTATGCAGGAAAAAACTGCAGACTCAAGTAGAACAAGACTGCCTGTAGATCAATACTTGTGTCATTGAGTTGGTTAAGATAGGCAAAATTAAGTTAAAGCTAGAAGGGAAAGAGAGAGAAAGAGAGCGAGCTTTAAAAAGATTGCCCTAAATAAAGCAGAAGAAAAGAACTCATTCCTACTGACAGACCACTTACTTCTATATTTTTTTAAGTCCAGAAGAGAAAGGGCAAACTACAACGCAAGGAACAAAATAAGCTGATTTCTTTTCTTTCTGCAAATGAATTAAGTTATAAGTTTTCTAGCATAGTTATAAAAGGCTGGCAGGAGTTACATTTGTGAGCAGAAACTGAAGGAGCTTGCTGCAAAATGCAAAATTCACCTGTTCACAAAAAAAGGGGCCCATTTCCACTGCAAACAGTTTTCCCATTCTTTGACTGGTTGTAGTTCACTGAATAGGCTTTTGGTATTGTTGCCCCAACTTGCAGACGGCATTTAGAGGTCATGTTATTTAGCTGCATAGATGTGTGTGACCGTTTCACTCTCCTGAATTTCAAGAACACGTATCATCTAGTATGATGTACAAATGAATATCTAGTCTGTTGTAATGGGACTGAGACATTACACAGGCTATATTCACAGCGTAAATTTGTCATTGTAGTTTGCATAATCCTGCCTATAACTGTGTTGTTCTTTACATATCCAAAGCCATTACATTTACAGATTAAATAATTACACCTCTGGTGAGCCAGGTCCCACATGGTTAGGATTAACGTTTAATCGTCTAGTTTACAGCCATAACAACAGGTCTTGCTCTCGGAAGTGTGCCTACATGCTCCACCTGCTCACACATCAATTCCAGACTTTTCTGGCCCTTCGTTACAAGAGATGCTTTGAGCTGTCAGAAGCGGCATGAGATCACCAAAGTCCTAATCCTGGAAAGGGCTGGATACTCCCCATCAGCTGCACAGAAACTCCAACTGCTGCTGAAAGCATTCAGCAACTGGGAAGAGTTAGCTCTCTGCAAGAGTGAGTCCTTCTCAAAAAGGAAAAGGTTGTGGGGATAATTATTTTATGTGTTATGTTGTGGATGAGCCCAGTAGATATTAGACATTTTCCTGCTCCTGCCTGCCATACCACCACTTCCTTCAAACTGAGACCCAGTACACTAAGGGCAAGATTCATCACACAAAGCTGTCTACGAGCCTAGTCTAAACTCAGCGGGTTTTGTCCCTGTGTAGTCAACTGAGATAGATGGGCGCACTCCAGAGGGCAACGCATTTTGTCCTGAAACAGATGATGGAAATGAATGACATGGCTCCCCAAATGCCTGTTATAGATTACACATCTAGCTTTGCAATGGTTTAGATTTAGCAATAAAAATTATCTGAAAAAAAATAAAATAATTAATTCTTTTCCAAGCAAAGACCTGGCTTTGTTTGAAGTTTGACACTCAGTGCAGGGGTTAAAGTAACTAAGCAGCACCATGCACCACACAGGCGAGGGTGATTCTAACGTTAGGGATGTAAGGCTGTCACATACTGATGTAGCCCATGAGATGCCGCTGCTTGGACCATGAATATATCTGAATCATCTTCTGGTTATGGTACGCTGTTTCACTGATGACCAGGTAGACATGAGCTTCCTGACCGAGGAAAGAAGATGCATTTCAGATTTTCTTTGCCAGCAAAATAATGACTCAGGACTTTGTCTTCACACATCAAAAACTGAGCGATGCAGGCTTTCTCCTTTGGGGAACAAGTCCAGCTGACCTGCCACTGAGACGCAATATGCCAGATTTCTGTCTATCATCTTCTGTCTTGCCAATCAGGTAGTCAAGGAACTTAACTCCCATCTCTTCCACCTGCAGTATGTCCATGACATGAGTTTCCCTGACACCTATGCCAGCATTGTAGGGGCAAACTTACCCATAAACTGCTGCCTGCCTTTCACGTCCGCTATCGCTACTAAGCACCAGGGCTGTCCCTGTAGTAAAGGTGGAGACCCTCTTGTATTCTCCCTTGTTCTTGCTGTTGCATAGCCCATGTCATCAGCCACAGCTGACTATCCAGATGGATGGAACCCAGTAAATCATAGGAATATTTCAAACATTCATTCTGGAGTTGGGAGAGCAGAACTATCCTTTTGTGGGATCGTTCTGTTGATCAAAAAAGATGTTGACTCCGCAGTCACCTCAGAACATGCAAACATCCCTCCTAAATCACTGCATTCCCGTTTCAAGCTAGAAACCCTCCTCTCCACTTGTGCATTGCCACAGAGGTTAGAGATGTCAAGGACAGACCAAGAACAGGACTGATGAAAAGCTGCCCTGGGTACAGTGAGAAAAGCAAGTCTGGAGTTCCTTTTCCCAGCCCCAGTGTTGTCAACTGGTGTGGTTACTTAGTGACTGGGCAGTGGCTGTGGATGCAGACTGCCCTGCTGCGATCAAACCGATAAGCAGAGGCCACTTGCATTTGCTGTCAAAATTTTTTCCTTCTTTTTCGTAATACCGCTTATTTAGCACTTTGTCCAGATGACGTCTGGCTGACACCTGTACATTGAAAAAGCACAGAATGAACTGCTTTTGCAAATTCCATTATCACCAAAACGGTGACAAATGACTCAGGACTTGCAGGAAATCCTACTGTCAGAAAAGGCCATTCTGCAAAGACGCTAATGGCTTCTAACAGAAACATGTGATTTTAAGACTCAGAACTTATAATAAATAGTATTCAAGACAAACGCATGCTATGCTAAATGGTCTCAGTATGATTATCTACAAGAAATTTTATTGACAATATTTACAGCTATTAAGCACATTGAGACAAAATGTTTCCACAAGTGATTCTAGAGCATCTTTTTTTTTAACAGATATTATATATGCATATTGTAGCTGAAGAACCTGTAATTCTAAATTCAACTGGGGAAAAACACTTTGGAAGGAGCAGGTAAGTTGCAAACATCAATATTGCAACGTAGACTTTGAAAAAAATTCAGAATTGTTTTCAGTGTCTTCAGAACGAGCCTCCCTGGATCTAAAGCTATTTGATGTCAATTGCAAGGCTCCTCTAAGTAGTCTTTTGGAGGCTTAGAAACTCTTTACAGTCATCAGAATCAAAGGGAAAGTCTTGCCTTTGGACAGAAACAGCTTGGTAGAATACAAAACCCATGTAATAAAAATCAAAAGCAAGATGGTCTTTTCTGAACAGCAGGAATTTCCTTTTAACTTGTGTAGCCTTGGATTGGTGGGCAGAGGTGGAGTCTGTGGCCAGCAACACAGTTTTGGGCTGGATGCGGATGAGCAAAAGCAAGAAGCTTCAGGTACACAGAGCTCGGCCACAGACTCCTGGGCTTTGTGGGTGTGCATTTGTCTGCCTGTAGTTGGTGTAAATACAGGTATTTTGTGGTAACGCCAAATATTTAAAAACATAAAAAAACAAACAGAGAAACACCAAGTTGCATGAAATGGTGGAAATTCTCACAAACGGTCCACTGAAACTAAACTGATGGGTTTTGAACAGCTCTAGGTTAAAGCTATAGTTGCATCGCTGAAATACTGGGTTTACAAAATAGCCAATTTCTCAACAATCCAGATAGTTTCCTCTCAAATAAACTGCTTCTAGGTAATTAAAAGGACAGAATAAAAAAAAAACTTTCCTAGCGTAATTAGAGTTGCTCAAACTAATGGTCCAAGGAATTCCCAAATACTCAGATGCCCTCTTAATTGCAGCTGAGCAGCTATAATGGCAAAAAGCAGTTCCAGCTAACTGAAGGCTGGAGGGTAGACAAGCTGGATTCATTCTTGCTGGAAAACCTGCCAAGGCCAAGCACTGAGAACATGACAGCTGCATTCAGCACCATTTCCCCATTCTGCAATGAAGTTGACAAATTAAATGACATTTAAAACACGAAATCTTGCTCGAATATTTGTGTAAAAATATGCCACAATTTACTTCTGGAAGGCAATATCCTGTTAAGACTGAGGAAATGGCTATATCAAGGGACAAAAAGCCCAAACATTTTAAAAGCAAAGGACTGTCTTCTCTGTACATGTCCCTATTCTCATTAAATATGAAGGATGAAGACCAGTTCTTCCCAGAGTACAAATGCATTCCTGACTTTAAGTAGATGGCTTCAGTAGGACACCTTCTGCATTAAGCATATGTTTAAGCACCTCAGTAAGCCCAAGGCTGATTTTTCAAACAATTTTATCACGCAAGCAAACAGCAATAAAAGGGATTGGGGAAATAAATGTTCAAAGAAAGCCCTCATTAGTTTCTGGTTCTAAAACCCAGATTGTCTACCAGCATAGGGGGTGAAAGAGGACTAGTTTTTCAAAAAGGCTTAGAGGCCAACTCCTTTTTGCAACACTTAAATCATTACCACAGGCAGTTCTGAAAAGGTGGCCACATGGACACCAAACTGGTTTGAAAATACGCCAGATCTGTGCACACTTTTTCACTATTACCTTTAGGTGACCAGATATTTTTTCCACAATATTCACATGTTCTTATGTCTAAATTATATCCACAAATATGGTCAGTGACCATTTTTCAGCTGGTAGATAAGTGCTAGAAATCGCACATGTCAAGGTAGACAGGTCAAACTACTGTAGGTTGGTACTCAGTAAATTTGACATGAAACACCCATTTCAGCTTATCCTGAGGCTTTCATGCCCAGTGGGGTGGTGGGGAGGGGTGTGGTTTGGGTGGAAGAAACAGCCTGACATATTGGATCAAGTCCAATGGAGGGCCACCACAGTGGTCAGAGGGTCACAGCACAGGAATTTGAGGGGAGGCTGGGAGAGCTGGGGCTGCTCAGCCTGGGAAAAGAAGGTTCAAAGGGGATGTACTCATTGTTCCATGTGAGTGGTCAGACACTGGAACCAGTGCCCAGAAAGTTCATGGGATCTCCAGCCTTAGAGATACTCAAATCTCATCTGGACAAGACCATAAGCAACCTAGACTTAACTTTGAATTTGGCACTTCTTGAGGGGGGGTGGGGTGATATCAGACAATCTCAAAAAGTCCCTTTCAGCCTACATAACTCTATGATTGCATGATAAAAGGATTTAAATGCACATCAATTTTTGGCACCCTTTCTCAAGGCATCTTCTGGTGACATATATATATGGATGTTCTTGTTTGCATATACAGAAATTCCTGGATCTTAGGCAGGTTCTAAAATTTCTTCTTTTTTTCTATTTTAACTGTGTTCTCTATCATCAAAATGAGAAATAACAGCAAGCAAAAACCATTTGCTTTTATTGATACTGAGATACAGAATGGTATTTTCCCTTAGAAGAAGAATATCTTTTCCTCCAAAACCACTAAGTCTGAATATACGTTCATACGTGACTATACCTCTAAAATTATAGAACAGAAAAATATAAGCGAGCATTATGCTGGACGATTCAAGAATTTAATTAAAAATAAATCTTTTTGTTTCCACAGCCGGATTATAATAAAACTGTAACTCAGTTTCATGTATCTTGACCTAAGGATGCATTAACTTGTTCTGAACAGTGGTACTTTTCTAAGTACCACAGGTTCAATATATCTCATTTCTCTTTTCTCTAAACACATGTTGTGGTTTGGGCTGGACTGGCCACTGAAAGGAACCACAGATGCTCTCTCACGTGTCTCCCTACAGACAACACACATGAAGAAAACCCATTAAATGTTCTGGATTTACCCAATACATTTGGAGATTTTTTTTGTTTCCTATGAACTCTTTGTCCAAACTGAGAAGTATTTCTCAATGGCTCAGACAGTAAACACTATAAAGAGATTTTTGAAAGCCTAAGAAGGTAAGAATACAGCAGTCCTGTCTCTGACAGATGGTCCAGCGATGCTAGGATCCTGCCTTCAACAGCAGCCAGAAGCAGGCATCTAAGGCACAGTGTAACTGGGAGGTATGTAAGCTACTTACCCTGAATGCTCCTCCAGCCTCCACCAATTTGCAGCTCAGGGACTTTCTGAGCCTGAGGTGCTTTCTGTGTAGTCAGTAACCTCCACAGGTTGGTGAGTGCTAATGGCCAGCTCAGTCCATCGTTCTTATGTATGAAGTCAGGACTGTTGATTTCCGATATGCATCACTTCAGATTAAATTTCCTTTTTTCCTACTTTACTGCCAGTTCCTCAGCCATGCAATATCTTTCTGCGGTTCTGCACAATCAGCTTTCAGCTTCACTACTCTGAAGAATTCAGTATCATCAGTCCAAGTTTGTCAATAGTCCATATTCACCCAATTTTACAGAGGATTATTCATAAATGAATTCATAACTTCGTAGGTTGAGTTGCACAGGTCTCAGCACAAAGCATTCTGGAGCTTTATCAGTAACCTCTCTCCCCTGGTAGAACTGACGATTTTTACCCTACGTTACCTATCTTTTAAACAACTACTTACCCTTATGAGGGTCTTCCCGAGGGGCTGCCTAGTTTCCTAAAGGGCCCTTTTTGGGGGGAACTCAACAACAGGAGGTGCTGATCTCTTCTCCCTGGCATCGAGTGACAGGATGCGTGGAAATGGTTCAAAGCTGCATCAGTGGAGATTCAGACTGAACATTAGGAAGCTTTTCTTTACCAACAGCATGTTCAAACACTGCAACAGGCTTCCTAGAGAGGTGGTAGGTGCCCCATGCCTGTCAGTGTTTAAGAGGCATTTGGACAATGCCCTCGACAACATGCTTTAACTTTTGGTCAGCCCTGAAGTGGGCAGGCAGTTGGACTAGATGATCATCGTAGGTCCCTTCCAACTCAACTATTCTATTCTAAATTCTATTCTTTTCTATCCTAAACTTTGTCAAAAGACTTGGAAATTTATGTGGGTGGTATCAACCAGGTCTGCTGCAGCTACATGAAAAGAAGACCAACAGGAGGCACACCGTCCCATTACAAAAGACAGAGTGACTCTTCCTCCAAACATATTCATCCTTCCTTCCACAGATTCTACTCCATTACTGTTTTAACAGGTCTTCTCGGTACAGATGTCTGTCTCTCATCAGATTTTCCCTAGCCCCTTAAAAATCAGCATCCTATTTACTTCCTTACAAACCACAGAAAACAAGGAGTCCTGCAAGAGAAGCTTTACATCACAGCTTGTAGCTCAGCTGCTTTATCCCCTCGTCCCTCTGGGATGCTGAGGTGAACACCATCTTGTCCCAGTGACTCGCTGATGTCCATTTTGTCTCTTTGTTCCAAAATGTTCACAAATACTGATCTAAATTCCACTTGCACTGAAGTCAGCGTGGGTTTTAACACCGATGCCAAAAAGACTAGCGTTAGATCAATATTTTTTCTGTACAGAATTGTGCATATTTTCTTTATTTTGTTCTAATCCATTTTGTCAAAATCAGTCACACACTTTTGGTGACTCAAAAGTTCAAAGTTAAGCTAGGTGCAAAGCACATTATATTCTAAAGCTGTTTAAATGTCTCACTCCTATTTGTAAGACAGAGAAGAATTATGAACATGCCTTTAGACAAGCTACATCATTTCCACAGGCATAAATATGTTCTAAATTAAAGTATCCTTTCAAGCAGACCTGTTGCTATCCACACACTCCATAGTTAAACAATGATGAAGTCCCAACTGCATAGTTCTGCCCTTGTCTTAAGGCACCCAATTACCTGCAGCCCTACATACATTTCGGATTGTTCAGTCAATGCAATATAATCAAATGCCCCACCCAACACAGCAGAAACGCTGGTGCGGGCGAACACCAATGAATTAAAGTTCACACACTACTGGCATCCTCTGTAAGTATTTAGCACAAAAGCACGTGAAAGAAAAAAAATCTGAAAAAATTGAATGTTTCATCCATTGGTGCAATCTTCTCTCACAGTTAGCACATTTCAGCTGGCACGCAGTAACTTAGAGTGTCATGGTAACATGTTCATGGATTCACTTTCTTTAGCAAGAGCTCAGCTGCAGACCATGGAACACTTACCAATAGACCAGTATAATCCTGATCTATATTCTTCCATAGTGGGAGAAAGAAATGGGTTCGTTGTTTCCAAAACTGAAAGTTTTTGTGCAGCAATATGAAAGTTTAAGTAGATCCATTATATATCCCTATGGATTTAGAGAGGATGCACTCCCTTGCCTCTGGAATAATTCTTGGACTCAAAAAATGTCCCTCCCCCTAATCTGTCTTTCTGGCAACGAGGCCAGCCCTTTATCATTGCCCTAATATTGTCAATTACTTTCGGTTAATGCCAGATCCTTCTCATTAATGTCAAGAAAACATAAGCTCCTCTTTTTTCCTGAATTCCCCTTACAGAGGCAAGTTTTGCCTGTAATGGAATGTGTGCCCAAATGCAGTCTGTGGGAATTGCTATGTGAGGCTGTAACCGCACTGGCTGCCTAATGCTCATGCTGCTTAAGACCTGAGCAGATGAAGAAAAGAAGTTTCATCGCTGTTTGCCCTTTTTCTAGCTCAGGGTAGGGACTGGGAATTGTGAACTTTTTTCCCCGTTGTAAACTAAGAGGCATTATAATCCCATCAGCATTCATATTTTTGCACTGGTAAGTGTCTTCGTTGCGCACTACCTTAGACAATACCCCAAAACCCAGCATCCAGCCAGAGCTGCATGTGTGCCTGTGCAGGGACCCACCGCCGCCTCCCCACAGCTGCAGCAGTCCCTGCAGAGCCACCCTGCCAGCCCATCACTTCACCCAAACCCGCTCCCTCGCCTCACACCGCCTCCAACATCTCTCCCAGCTGCAAATCCTTCCCACTCCTCACCAGCAAGCCTCACGCCGGATTCGTCAGAAGCTTTTCTACATAAATCTGTGACAGAGGAGGCCCTGGTGTCGGGAGGGTGGGGACAGCATATTTATTGCTTTTGCAGGGCAAAGGGGAAACTCAGATTATTAAAGTTGGGTTTTCACCGTTGATCGGGAGGAGGAAAAAATAGGACTAAGAGAAATGGCTTTACAAAGCGTTTAAGCTGCCCACCCACGGCATGTACTCAGCATGTGTATTCAGGTCAGCATACTATTTCCTATGAGTCACGTTCAGCTGTGCCTTAGCTCTGCATTTTAGTCAGAGTGATCTTAGCTGAAGCCTGTGCTGTGAGGAGGCTGGTGGTGTCCAAATTTGTTCTCGTACCCTGGAATTTGCTCCTTTGAGTGTTGTGACTCAGTATAATCCTACAGAATTAAACTGTTTCTGTGTACCGTTCCCACTGAGCTAATGAAATAGTTAAAATCCCCATCTGTGGTACAGAATAGCAACACAACTGTTATACAATTAATAATACAATATCGAGGTGGGTGACACAGCTCAGATTTAGCTACACCAGCATTAACTAGATGAGCATTTTGCTGAGGGAAAAAGCCAAGGCTTCTTTTCCTAATGCAGTCCTCTTGCCTGCTTCAAGTTCCTTATTATGCTTATCTCAGCTTGCAGCATGACTGTCGTTTTCGACTACTTACAAATGTGGGACAGCTGCCTGACTGGGGAAATAGTCACAGAGCCGCTCACAGGAGAGACCGCTCTGCCCACAGAGGGGTAACTGCTCGCCCATGCTTGCTCCGACGCTGCTAGCATCTCTCAGCCTCTGGTGGCACAGTGAGGGCCATGGCCAGTCTCTCTCAGCAGGATAACTAACTATGTTCTTATATCTTTAAGAGAAACAGAGGCTCCATCTCCAAAACCACGCAGTGAAATCCCCATATTGTCACCTCCCTCTCTAACCTAGATTGTCCTGGTCCCATGAGCGCTACAGAGCACACTTTGCTGAAAATTATCTGAGTTTTCTGGGTATTAAAGGCTTGTCCAGCCCTTTGAAAACCCATGCCTAAGGGCTGCAGTAACTCCCAGTGTTGCAGCAGCCTGTTGCATTAACAGTTGCTTGTCATAGTTAAGTGATTTCTTTTTGTCTTACAGTTCATAAGAAGAGTCTGTAATGCATGTCGGGGTGATGGGTGCCACAGCTCCAGGGGATCAGGAAGCTCCAAAGTTTCTTCCACAATAAGCGCAGGAGGGGAAGAGCCAGGAACAGCAGAGCAGAAGGGAAGACCAAGCAGTTTACAAGACGAGAGGTTTTGTTTTCCCTGTGACCAGAGAGCTTACGCCAGCCACTGCAGGACTGAGTCCCTTAACCAGCCTTCACTGCCCACGTGGACAGGAGCAGCAGAACAACTCCCTCCACCCAGCAACCCCTTCACCAGAGGCAGAACACTTCACTGACTTTGTATTAAATGGGTAGGCTCATCGCTTGGGATTACAATTAACATTGGAAGGAGATCCAAGGAGTTGTAAAAGTTTAAAGGGATGCCTGTCATGTAATATTCTCTTCAACTTAAATTATATCAAAAATCTGGAGCATATGCTTAATAAGTAAGAGCAGAATTAATCCCCTAGCTGTCAGCACAACTGCTCTGAAATGGTGACTTACATCTAATTACATTTCTTTTTAAAGCCTGGTTGCAATCAGTTAGCTTCTGCCCCGTCTTACACAGAGAGGAACCACAGCTGTGATGTGAGATTACATATACAGCACTAAGGGGGTGTTTACATCAACTAACTCAGCTACCTAAAACAGGGGGCTGGTCTCCTCATATTGTCCATGGAGAGATGCAAGCTCCCCCAGAGGGTAATTCAGAGTTCAATTTGGGCACGCTGGGTTGCCCACCCAAGGAGCCTGTCCTCGGTAGGGAGTCTGACCCCCATCACTTCTGTTGAAATAGTTAAAGCTGGATGGAGCCAATACCTCCAAAATCACGGACAGTAGCGCAAAAGGAGAGCACGCAACCCTCCCCCACCAGCCCTTTGTGCCTGAGAACAGGCATAGGAAAGTTTCTCTCTTTCCTGTTCCCAATAGCATGGTTCAGGTCTGTTTCCTTTTGATCCTTGCTCCCAGCATCCCAGCTACCACCACAAACTGGCCAGGCCACACCACAGCAGTGAAAGCTGGGTAAGAGACTTCACAGGCTTGGTTTGGGGGGTTTCAGGGAACCTCTAATACCTCCTAATAAGGGAGGTTATGCTAGGAAGAGCTACAAGAGAGCATAAGCTCATACCTTTGTAAACTATTTTTAATAATGTTGTGTTTCCTAAGACATTATAGGACTGAAGCAACCCAGCCATCTAAGAAAAGCCTTTCTGATTTTTCTTTTCTTTTCCTTCTAGATGAAAGGAATTTATTTTTCTGGCTTCTTGTGTATTTCCATACCGAGGCCTGTGGGATATAAGTGCATGAGTTTTATTAGCCCTGTTTCCTCAAATGCAGGTCAGTAAAAAAAGACCATATCCCTTCAAGCTATTTGCTTGAGTTAACATTGCACTAAAGTAAGAGAATTTTAACCCAGGAAATGCTTCCCACATCGAGCTAGTATAACATTTTAGGCCTACAATTTCTGGCTAGGTAGTACCAATCCTCAAAACGGAACCAAGGAAAAAAAGAACAGTGTTAGACTGAAAAAGCAATTATTTAGTCACAATCACTCTGTGCATCAAGGTGCATCAGCTCAGCTTTGTGTTCATTCCTAGTGTCGTAAAACCACATCTCGTGGCTGACCTGGCCCCCTCTGTTCGTCTACACACTCAGATTAGCCCCGTGAAATGCGATTTTTCCAATAAGGCCCACAGAGAGCCACAGTAACTTTCCCCAGTGCATGAAGCGAAGCTGGGGGGGGAAGCCTCTCCCCCCGCGTCACAGCATCACAGAATCACAGAATGGTCAGGGTTGGAAGGGACCTCTGGAGATCATCTAGTCCAATGCCCCCTGCCAGAGCAGGGTCACCTACGGCAGGTTGCACAGAATGGCGTCCAGGCGGGTTTTGAATGTCTCCAGTGTGGGAGACTCCACAACCTCTCTGGGCAGCCTGTTCCAGTGCTCTGCCACCCTCAAAGTAAAGAAGTTCCTCCTCATACTAAGATGGAACTTCCTATGTTCAAGTTTGTGCCCATTACCTCTTGCTCTATCATTGGGCACCACTGAAAAAAGACTGTTCCCATCCACCTGGTACTCTCCCTTTAAGTATTTATAAGTATTTAAAAGATTCCCCCTCAGTCTTCTTTTCTCGAGACTAAAAAGTGCCTCAGCCTTTCCTCGTAAGAAAGATGCTTCAATCCCCTAATCATCTTAGTAGCCCTTTGCTGGACCCTCTCCAGCAGTTCCCTCTCCTTCTTGAACTGGGGAGCCCAGAACTGGACACAATACTCCAGATGCAGCCTCACCGGGGCAGAGTAGAGGTGAAGGATGACCTCCCTCAACCTGCTGGCCACACTCTTCTTGATGCACCCCAGGACGCCATCGGCCTTCTTGGCCACCAGGGCACATTGCTGGTTCATGGTCATCCTGTTGTCCACCAGGACGCCCAGGTCCCTTTCCAGAGAGCTGCTCTCCAGCAGGTCACACCAGACTACATTAGATACAATGCCTACATGGGGGTGTCACTCAAGTGATTCATACTGAAAAATCTGTCTCATGACTTTTGTCAAATATGATTTTTATTAAACCTCCTCTAGATGCAGCTGATTGGTACTTTTAATAATGTATTCAGGTTTTCTCCATCAATCACCAACCGAATTACTCTTTTTTTTTCATTATTATTACAAGATCAGCTCCACCATGCAGCACTAATTAAGGAGGAGGATTGATTGAAAAGGCAGCATTTCATTGAACAATCAAGGTTCCCAGTTTTTGCCAGGTTAAGGCAGGCTTCTGCCATTATTTTTACATAACCCAGCCCTTAGAGATAGAAGCAACATCCTGCAGAGAACAGAAACGACTTGCTTAGGAATACATCTATAAACCTGACAAGAATCAGCACCCAGAGACTGCTCCAGCTCCTGTCCGCAGTCTTTAAAGTTTTCAGCTGAACTCTAGTGAAAATGAGTTTCTGCAGTGCTGGATCCTAACCAGAGAAAAGAGCGGGTACTGCGGGTTTTCAGTCAGGAATCTTCAACAAAAAGCAACAACAACAAAAAACTCCCTTGCTTCTAGTTGGTAACAGAGCTTGTAGGAACTGTCTGCGTGAGGAGGGTAAGAAACATGTTATTTTTCCTGGCACTGGGAGTGTAAATGAAAGCTTCCAGTGGGCAGTTTTGCTAATAGGAACTGATTTCATGTTAGAAGTGGTTTCTGTGCCATCCTGGGAACAGCAGCTGGGGAGGAGTCACCCACTGCAGCTGACCCCACACCTAACCCAGAGGTGCCAAAGGATAAGCTAAGAGGCTCAGACCAGGCACAGATACCCAGCACCTTCCCTCTCCCTCAAAAGGGAGAAAGCTGAAGTTGAAAGCTGGACATCTGGCCAGAAATTACACAGCAGCAGTATCTTTGTAGCAGACTGAAGTAACCCTGGAAGAGACGTGCCCGCTCCTTGGCGTGTGCCATTTTGCTTTTACAATATGGGTTAGAAATGCGCCCAAGATACAAAATATTGATATTAATTTGGCCTGCCCAGTGGGTCAGGACCTAGATGTACCACTAGCTTGAGAAGATGAAGTTAGGCAAAATAAACTCCTGGGCAGGATTTGTGTTCCCTTCAAGGCATCTGGACTTGAAGCTGGTTGGGAGGAGGACTGAGGCGTGAAGGAGTCATTTCCCTATGAAATGGCTCCCGCCAAAAATAGAGGTGGTCAGAGGAGCTGCACCAGCTACGGGAGCATCCAGCAGGCTCTTCTCAAGTGGAGGTGGACTGAAGGAGCAAGAAAAAATAGACCTTCATGGGAAATAAGGTGAGTTCACAAGGACATCTTGCATTATTTCATAAGGACCGGAGAGCTGAAGGGGTAGCCAGCTTGGACCCATAACTCCCATCAACTGCACTGAGTCCTAACAGCACTCTGAAAAAACACTCACAGGTCTCCTCCCTTGAGTCAGCAGGTCTTCACAAAGAAAGGGAAAAGTCTGGATAGTTCTAGGAGCTTTATTCCAGGGTTTAGCCCAGGCACGATTGCACTGTGGTTTATTGTTTGTTCAACAGCACAGCAGGAAATTCTCTCTTTCTCAGACAGAAAGCAGATAGCTGGGATCAAGGAGAGGACCAGAGATATTCTAAATGCATAGGAAAGGGTAAATAGAAGGACCAGCAAGTTTTGGCTGAAACTAGCAGTTAAAAGGAGCGGGTATGCTGTCCTCTGTCTGTGCCCACTGCTAAAAGCAACAGAAGCCTAATTTCCAACAGGGTTTGCATAACACTACCACAGTACTTAACTATTAATAGAAGCAATTTGTATCTGGATTGATGGGAAAATACCACAGCACAGATGATTTCATTGATCTTGAGAAACAGTATGAAAATTAATTTCATGAGGGTCAAGGAAGAGCAGTTTTTCAAGCCTCTCCTCATTTCTCCACTTGCTAAAAGCAGGTCCCCTCCATAGACCCTACCTCCTGTACAAGTCTTTTTCCCATCTCAAATCAAACCAAACCTCACTTGGCCCTTGCTGGCTCATGCCAACAAGAGGAGAGCAGAGGGATGGAGGCACAAGTGTTCACATGTCCCTTAGGGTGACCTCCGAGTCTGTCTGTAGGTGGTGAGGACAAGAAAGCTTTATTCACTTTTCCACATTTGGAAGAATTTAAAAACCTGCTGAGACCACAATTTGTCATCAGTTGACGTTTCTGCCACCGTCTTCAATGCACTGTGGTTCAAGCCTCCAGTGATTGTTACAGATTCTGTGCCATTTCTCTCCGAACCTCAACATGTTTCCCCCGAAGCAGGTAGCGCTCCCCAGGGCTGTTTCTTTCTCTTTCTCAAGGAATCCCAGCACATTAGCTCCACCTCTCTGCAAGGCTCCTGAAGAAAGTTCTTTTGTATAAAACATTGGCCCCGATAACTGCAAATGAAAGACAAATTCACCAGATAAATGAGCTGGATATTATTTTATTGTAATTTAAACAATCATTTTTGAAGTGTGTAAGATTATATAGAACCTGTAATCAGAGCCAAAAGATGTCACTGAATAATACATGACATGCTATAAATTAAGGAAAGAATGATTATACGTAATAAAAAGAATAAGAAATTTCTTCTTGCAGGAAGGATAGGAACCACATTATTACTGAGCAGAGAGCGATAAAAATCACCACCTTATGAATAAAGCAATGGAAAAAGGAAATGCCAGAGAGAGTGGAAACGACCAAGGGAAGCTTGGCTAGGACTTAGTAAGCAAAGCCAGGGGCTTATAACTCTTCTACACAGAGCAGTGCAGTGATGCTTGCAAATAATTTATTCAGCAACCCATGTATAAACTATTGATGAATAATTTGGGTTTTTCAAAGAGTTTTTGCTTACTACAGCTTCTTGGCCGATAAAAAAACATGACATAATGATGAGTCCAGTCCTGAACAGAAAGTGGAGCGTTAGCCAGCAAGAGAGCAACCTCTCCTGTGCTAGTGTTATTAACCCTGCGTAAGGGATCCTGGCATGGTGCGCGAGCCACTTAGCGAGCGCAGGGTGACTCATCGGGCCTGACACTGTGCCCCCGGACACCATTGATCTACTGGCAAAGTTATCTCATTCTGAGTCTGCTAATAGAGGTAAAAGTGCATTTGTTCCGTGGAAATTCAGGCCTCCACTATCTCCTGTATTGAACAGCCATATAATAAAAGAAATTGCCTGTGGTCAACCACTCAAGGTACACTAAACCCTCAAGATATGATAGTCAGTCACCTAGGTATGATAATACCAGGCGCTCTAAGAAGGTCAATGTGGCAGCCCAGGAGCAACAACACTCAGAAGCATCTAACTTATAAGGACAGTCAAATCAGCACCTGTCCCTAATAAGCTCGCACCCCCAAAGAAAGCATGACAGACTTTAACTTGTACCCCCTAAACCAGACTTAGTGACGGTTGAACAGAAGTTCACATAGAATTGAACCGCTTTTCACCCAGCTTAGAGGAAAAGGATGGAAAAGATAAAGATATGCCATACTGAGGACAGAGCAGCAATGTTACTGTGCCTCCTCTCCCCTGGTCTGAGCCTCCTCTGCCTTGCAGAATGAAAAACAAGGTCGTGCCCATACTCAAGCCAGAAATGCTGCCACAAAGGTGTGCGGCAGGGCCAGATTTGGCAGCACAGAGGGGTGCATTCTGCAAACTTGAGTGACTACTCAGAGCATGAGGCAGTGGAGAATGAAAACAGGCAAAATTAAGCTCCTGCTAAAGACGAATAAACCACGGTGTTTCCAGAACAGATGTAAAGATAAAGATGTGCCTTCAGCTTCAGAATGAGCAAACTGCAAAAATCACTCTCACATCAATTTAATAACCCTTTTATATCTATGCACTGTTATGACCTTCCTATCCCATAATATGCCAGCCCTTCCCAAGTATTTCAGCATAGGTGCAACGCCTTCAATTGCTTTCTTTCTTTGCAGCTGGCAGGAGAAAAAAAAACTTATTAGTTTGCAGCTTGGGATGGGAGTAGGAGGCAAACGGGCTGCAGTGCTCACTGAAGAAAAGCTAAGTCAGCAGCCTGAGCCTGGCACCAAGCTGGGCTCCCGGCTATTCTCCCTGGGTGGAGAAGCAAGTTCTCCAAATCCTAGACTACACATTGCAATAAGCAAAATAAGGGATTTTTTTTTTTTTTCAGTACTGTGTCTTCAGAAGAGGGAGAAATGCCCTGTCAATCAGGAAAGAAATGATGCTACCACAGCTATTTAGCATGCAGGACTGATTTCTAAATGAAACAAAATGCAGTCTTAACATCATGTCTTGAGTCATTTTATGTACAATACATACATCTCCAGACCTTTCCTCATTATAAAATATTAGTTCTTTCAACTTCTATGGCTACCTCCCCTGATGGACGCATACCTGTTTTCCCTTCCTCGTTATCTGTTTAGGAAGTGACGCATCCACGCATCCAGCAGGCTATCTGCAGAGTGCTCTGCTCTTTTCCTCCCTACTAACGCTGGGGTGCTCTTCCAGTAAACGCAAAAATTGGCATTTACACCTGCACCTTGCTTCATACAGTCTTCACGTCTCTAGTTTCTGCTGTGCTTTCCCTTGGGACCTGTGAGTTTGGGGTTAGTTCTCCAGTTGCTCTCACTTCCTTTGCTGTAAACCTTGAAGCAGCCATTGCAAAACCCTCCCAGTTCGCACTGGTGTAAGGAGAGTAAAGGATAGACTCCAGTGGATGAAACTTCGGACAGAGTTTACAGTTTACTATTTTTTACAGAGTAGTCTAGACAAGAATTTTTCTGTCCTAAAATAACCATCTTCATTAGAAAATTCGGTTCTGTGAAGGTGATTTCCTACATCCAAGAGGGAATTTCTAGCAGAAAAAAAGCTTTTCTACCTACTTCCAAGTGCAGACTTGCAATCTTAAACCTTACAGTCACAGAAATGCATGAGCTTGGTCAAGTCCCTTGCAAATGTTGCTTCTCTCTGAGGTGACTGAAACTTTCATTTAACAGATAAGAAGAAAACCTGGAAATTGTCTTTTCTGACTAGCTTTATTTACAGTTCTTTTTTAAAAATCTTCCTGTTTTTTTCATGGTTGGTTTGCAAGTTAAAAATGTTGGAATACCTTGCTAAGCAATGCACATTAATGCAAATATTAATTTATTTAAGCTTGTTTGAAAGACTCGGCAACATATCATGCCTAAAGAGACCCATTAACCACTTCTTGAAATCTTTCATCTTTTTAAATACCCATGATAACGATGGATAACTGGTTTTCTCATCTCTACTTGCTATATATTTTGGGTCAAATTCTGTTGATAAAACCTAGCAAATCAAAGAAGCCACAAACCCAAGTTTAATAGGTGAATTTACCCTTCTAAATCCTATTCTGCACTTACCTGGTCTCTTTCAGCAGAGATTTCAAAATATTTTATAAAAGCGTATTGAGTGATTGATAAATTAAGCCTAATAAAACCCCAGGAGGTAGCAGAGTTAGATAAACAGAAACACAGAAAGGTTAATTGTCCAAGGTTACATACCAAGTGATTTGCAAAGCCAGGGCAAGCACCTAAGGAGTCCTAACTATGGTTCCTGCAATTTGCTCTGTGAAATATGTCAAGCCTGATTTGCAATTGTCTTCATCTTTGTGTAATTATTTACTGCAGTGCAAGACAAGTGTACAACAGGAGTAAAATTGGTGCCAAATCAAAATAGCACAGGTATGAAAGGATGAACAAGGGAGAAGGCAATGCAGAATCCCTATATTTCTTGTCCATCATGACCAACTTGTCTCTGGTTCATTAACTCTCTTGTTTACCTACCAACTTAAATGATAAATTTAATAGTGCCCTGTTGACAAAAGGGTTGGCTAGTTATCATTTTGCTGATGGATGACTCTGCAGCAAATGAAATCATTATAGGTGTACTCTAGGTGTCATATCACTTTTTCCTTCTATTTTTCCAGCATGACATGTAGGTAGAATTAGAATTCAGATTTTTTTTAGTGTGTTGTGTCATATCAGGTGGCTAAAATCTTGTTCTTAAATTTAACAGAATTCTCTTAAATATAGGAGTATATCACATACATATATATCTGAACTCTCATGTCTTGTTGTATAGGCCTAACTTGACAGTTGTACATTAAATCAAAACATTATCAAAACATAAATCAAAATCAGTCAACATTAAATCAAACTTAATTTGAACAAATTCTAGAAAAAGTAACATATTAAAATACTTCTCCGGAAATACAAAGTTACTAATTTAGCAAAATGCTTCTCATAACATTATCATTCCCTGTTATCAGATAGCTAACATTTTAGAACACGCTTAATCTCAGTAGCAACTAACAAATACCTTCAAGTATGGGAGGGGTTAAGAGACAGTCACTACGCCCACTGCACTTCAGATTCATCCTACATAGAATTGGACTAGAAACTTTATATTGGAAAGATTTTTCAGCAGGTAGTGCATATCCCACATAATAAAATACTGGTGGGGTGGAGGATGTTATTCTTTGTTTTCACTAACCACAAAAACTTTTCATAGAATCACGGAATGGTTTAGGTTGGAAGGGACCTTAAAGATCACCTCCTTCCAACGCCCCTGCCATGGGCAGGGACACCTCCCACTAGACCAGGTTGCTCAAAATATTTTTTAAAAGTATCTTGCTTTAGGTAGTCCCATTCAAATGTAAATATTTTATTTTAACACAAAATGCTTATGTTTCGAAGCAGTTCAGCTGGATTTCATTGTAATGGTACACTTGCCTGCTGTGAGCTATGGGTCCATGCCCCCCCCCCTTGGTTGGGCCAGTTTTCCTGAGGAGACTCATCGGCCCTGTTGCAAAACAGCCTGCTCCCACTACTTGCAAGACCTACATTTGGCTCCAGTTGGAGCAAAATAATGACAGTAACATTTTCAATAGCCTACAAAATTTAGAAAAACTGTAATTTAGAAACCATTTTATATGTCCATTTCATTGTTTCCCTATCAGAATTCAGTTTTTTAAATTTTGACAATTCAACGTTTTTTTCTTGGCTGGATAAAAGTCAATGATAGAAAAAAATACCCTCCATTTTCATCCAGCTCTAACCTTACATCTCCCAAACATGAAATCAAAAAAAGAAAGACAAATTATTCCTTTTTTTAAAAAAGCAGCCAGCAAGCAAAACAAAGCAGGCATTTTTTAAATCACAAAACCAGAAAAGACATTGCAAGTCACTTTTAAATTACAGCAACACTAGCTCATTCTGCAGAACATGGTATTAAGAATATCTGTTTTAAAACCTAAAAAGTAAGATACCAGGCTAAGTGTTTTTACGATGATCCTTTGACTAAAGTGATTTTCATGGTACTGTCCATCCAAAGACCTCCCAGCAATTTTCCAGCACTGACGCGCTGACTCCCCTGACATTGACAAATACACTGTTGTTCTGTTTAGCAGTTATGGAAGCTGAGTCACAGAAAACAAAGTCTCTCACAGGAGGCCTTACAAGAAGCCAAAGTTTTCTAAGTGTCGGTTCTGCAACTCAGCAAGCAGGCGACTTCCTCCACCCTGTGGGCGCCACGTTCCAGCTGTACCCTCAGCAACGTGGGTCCCACACATCATCTCCTTGCCACCTCTGTGATACCAATTTTTTCTGCAGCTCCCAATGTCACTGCTTTCTCAACACCTCCAAATTAAATATCCTTAATTTTTCTCCATAAAGCATGCCCGGCCACAATGCTGGAAAGGTCTGAATTGAGGATTGTATGTGCTCGACTTGAAAGTCACCTTCAGCTGTGGACCTACTCCAAGACATCTGCCTGATTGTGTCCCTACACTTGGTGCCTCTTCCCAGGCTCTTGTGTTTTGCTTTATATTCAGTTCGCTCCCAAAGCATCTCCCTCACCTCACTCCAATTCCCACACAAGTTGCCTGGAGAGGGGGCGGGAGGGTAAAGACAGGGAGGAGGAAAAGCTGCAATTATATGGACCCAGAGATACATTCACGCTACAGTTATCCTTGCTTTCCCCACCTCCCTTTCTCTCCTCCCTCACTTCTGTTTGCCTGCTTATGATTTGTAATTCTCTCACAAAGATTAGATAACACTTTCTCCGGGCAAGAAGAGGGACCGTATCTGGCAGGCATGAGTGGTGCAGCGGCTTGTGGTCCCCTCCCCAGTCCCGGGCCGTGACTGCTCACCCCGTCCCCAGGCTGGGGCCGCACCTTTGCTTCTGTATATCAGGTGCCTTGTGTGTTTGGGAACACATGGAAAAACGCAAAATAAAGAGGAGGCGAGCCCTTCAGCCTGGCCAAGGCAGGACTGCTATGACAGAAGCTTGAAAACCTCAAATGCTGTTTTCAATGATTAACCTTTTAAACTGGCATCAGCATTGCACCACAATTAGTTTTTAATCTATCACTGCCTAAATCCGTGAGTCTTTGTCCCAGGCATTATATTTGCTGTAGAAAATGTCTTATGACCGCCTGCTACTAAAGCATTACACAACTGAAATACGTTCCAGGATGTCCCCATCTACCATCATAAAATACCAACATGTCAAGCAATTTTCATCTTGCTGTCAACTACGTGTGTACACAAGCTAGGGAGTACATACACCTCGTCTGAGGTGACACCAGTTTGCATAAATCACAATTAGGCAACAAGCACAGTGAATAATAACCAGAGTTCACAGTACAGCGCATTAATCTCAGGGAAGATGAGAGTGACCAGGGTAAGAAAAAGACACTAAGGTCACAAAACCTTTGCTTGTGCTGGCAGCAAAGGCTGGCAGACGAGGAATGCAATAAACCCAAAAGGTACAAGCGGCTAGACTTACAGTTGGTTTTGTAAGCAATGTACAGACAGTAAAACCCCATCGGAGATACGTTTGGAGCGTGCGGGGAAATGGGGAGAGGGAGAGCCTCACATTAGGTGGATCTTCCTGCACCGTGCCATGTTTTCCACAAAGGCAACCCAAAGTGTTGGAAATGAGCTGTGGAAGACCAGGTCTTCACACCAGAAAAACATACAGCAAAACAATGTTTCTTCCCTCCTTTTTGAAAAAAAAAAAACAAACCCAAACTTAAAAACAAAGCCCAAACCAGGCTTCTTCCTCAAGGCTTCCTAGCAGGGCAGTGGGAGCTCCTCTTCTCCTGCTCAGTTTAGCAAAAACATGCAGGAAAGGGAGGTGATAATCCCCTGGCGACATTTCACTTAACACTTCTCTGGTAGGCAATAATTCCTGTGTGCCACAGGAAGCAGTGTAATGGAAGCAGGCTCTGTCTCAGGGAAGTGTGTTAATGTATTTGCAGCACACGAAGGCTGTTATTATTGGCTTAATCCAAGTTTCGATGAAAGCACCGTAAAGCTCTTATAAGGCCTTTGCAACATTAGGCACTTCTACTTCAGAGCTGGTGGTGTTTGGCAATCTAAACACTGAGAGACTCCACGTAAAAGGAAACCCAGGCCTGACGTGGGGACAGGGTCCTATGCAGAAGGATTTCCATACACACATCCTCCACCCCTTCCATTCCAGGTGGGGACAACAGCTGTGGCCTGAGTAAAGAAGCAAACATACGCACATACACACAAACCCCAAAGGAATAAATGCTCACAGTGGAGCTTTTCTAAATGAGGCCGGAATGATGCATTTCAGTTGCTAATTCACAACAGGAGGCTGGGAGCATAAAAACTGGGGAACTGTCCCCATCGTCCCCTTTTTTGGGCAACTTATTCCCTCCCCCCACAGTTATTCCCTCAGAAGTTTGCATACTCATTCACCTTGCAGGGCACAGGCTCTCTTGAGCTTCTTTGTGCAGCTAACACCAAGTTTTCTTCCAAGCTGCTTTCTCTTCACAGTCGATAACAGTCGTGCTTACTGCAGCCCACATGCTAACATATTCTTATACATTTTTAAGGGCTGCTGTGGACTAGGACATGTTTTGTGAAGTGATAGGGAAAAGAAGAAAGAGCAGGAAAATTGGGCTAACCAGGGCTGAAAGTGTTAGAATATTGATACAAAACTGCATCTGTAAATGTATTTTTAGCTATCGTTACAGAAATGACAGTAATGATGGATACCACCTTCATATCTCAACTCTTTATGGCAGCTGCACCCCTTGTCCTTGTGGCTTTACCACTGCTGCACCAGAAGATTCTCCCAAGGAGACAAGGAAAGCAGAGCAGCTCTGCATGGGACTGTGCCCAGTGATTCAGCTGCAGACCTGCCACTCATTTTGCCGTGTTGCTGTATAGAAGCTAATTAGCCCCACTGAGAGTCAAGCTTTATTAGCCTGAGTGCATGTTTGTTAACCTTGTCCTACCATCCGGGGACGCCGCTTGGCCAACGGGACCAAGGGCTTTTGCACCAGGTGCCTGCACATAAGACATGCCGCATGTTCTGGGTCTGTCCCTGATGCAGTGTGCCACCCCAGTTTACCCAGTGCCGTGGCCAGCTGGGGGAAGAGGGGGGCACGATTCACTCTGCTCCCCGTTTCTTTCCCACTACTCTCACCTGCAGGCGTGGCAGAGGGCATGCACCAGCTCAGCAGAAACAATGTTCTGCTCTACAGCTGCTGCTCACTGTAAGAGTAACCGTATACACTCCTGTTACCATGATGGTGCTACTTCAAGTTTGGGACTAAGCGTAGGCTTACACCCAGTAAACACTGTCCCCGCATATTTTGCACCCACACTCCTGTTACTCCAACTGCAGTTTAGACCCAAAGCACCAACGTTACTCACTACAAGCTGGACTTGGGATACCTGGTGATGGACCGTGCTTTTTGAGGCACCTTGCCTGGAGCCTGCCTCTCCGAAATGGATGCAGGAAACTACATGCCCATGGCAAGGCACCAAAGGTGCTCCAGCTTGCTGAATCGCTCAGGGGTTGCAACAGGACAGTTCTGGAGCAAATGTGGAGGTGACTGGACAAGCGTGTATGTTCATGGAGACTAGGCTGGATGATGGGCACAGGCTCCCACCCACCCTGCAAAGGGGGGAAAGAAAATAATACCCATATTCTGAAGAGAAGAAACCGAGAAAGACAATTTGGTCAGGACCACACAGAAACATTGGGCCAGAGGGGGGAATCAGGGCTGACTTGAGTCCTTGCTTTGCTCTTATATTACGTGCCCAGCCCTCCTGCTCTGCGCAGCATTTTGGTCATTACTGACAATATGAAAAATTGCTGTGCATCATCTTTAACAGAAACAGTGTTAGGCCATGGCTCAGACAACTCAGAGCATAGGAAATGGGTTCCTTAAGCGTTTGGGCTGCACCCCACGAGCTCATTTCACCTGCTGAGGATTTCTGGAGCCCATTGCCCTTCTGTACCGGAATAGCTACGCAGATCAGGACCCGGTTACAAAATCCTCTCCGCAGCACCTTAAGCCCGCAGGTCTGCTCGTGGTCTGCCTTCTCCAGCCATCCCTGGGTTCCAGCGAGCACATCTCTGCGGTGTCTCTGATAGGCACATGCTGTCTCTATGGCAATGAGAGACAGGAAGCGCCTGAGAAAGATGCTGCAGAAAGGACTGTGTCTGGCACCAGGAGGAGACAGCAGAATGTGCAGAAGCCCAGAGGGAAATGTTCCCTGCAGGCTGAAGAAAGTGATGTGGCCACAGAATGACATCAGTGACCCAGAGGAGGACAGCAATACGTGTCTGTTTTCCTCAAGTCAGGCTTTTCTTCCAACTCATGTTTTCATTACTTTTTATTTATAATGGATTAAATTTTAACTATGCAGTACTATAAAAAGTGCTTACTGCACATCACCCAGCTCAGTCTTCATCAGGCTCCTATAAACTAGGAAATGCAACCACCTTTCCAGCTTTCTAGTGCAGAATCGCACAGCATGTTATAGACTGGGTTGTAGCGCAGGAAGGGGTGTTACAAAATAACAAGTACTGCATAAGAGTACTTTCAGGTGCTGTCTGTATTTGTGTCAGGCTTTTCCCACTCTGGAAGAACTGCAGTTAACAGGCATGGCATTAGCATAAAAAACATATTTAACTAAAAACATACCTACTTTTCTGTTTTATGGCTGATGATTCAGAACAGGAAAGGAAAGAAAGTAAAACCTTCTAATTCACTCTTCCCTATTTATTGTTTGTTTCCTTTTTAACACTTCAGAAAAGAACAATGAAATGGCCTTGTCAGGCTCAGTTTATGGCTGCTTTTCAGTTCTCAGGTACTTGAGCCATCTTGCCTAATATGCAGGAACAAGGGAAGTACATTTAAAAATTTACACGTTTTAATTTTGTGGGGATTTGACGCATCACTAGAGAAAGGGCAATAAAAGTCTCCAGGCTTCTGCTATAGGCTAAACTACTGATTGTGACCAAGACAATATGACAGGGATTATTAATCATATTGTTACAATTCATATTCACAAATTAGTTTTAATCCTGCATGTACCTATTTGCTTTCAAAAAACTACCAAGAATGCAAAGGCCACTTTTATATTTAAATCTCTAAAAAGAAAGTATCTACAAAAGCCACAGCAGTTCACCTCTGTAATTTCAGGGGGCAAATTAAGGAACAGCACAAATTTTTACTTACACCAAACAAAGTAAGAAGCAATGTAGCACATATCTGCAAGCTTATCCACCTGTATTCCTACTGTGTGCTCTTTCACAGCCACTTATTCTCTACAAGTGGGGAGGAGTGAGGGGGGAAGTGGAAAGGATGAAATACTGGGATGAGAAAGAGGTATATAATCCTGAAGTCACTAGAGAAATCAATATATAGGTAATATATTCAAGTTCCATATGTGTGTATAAACAAAAGATCAGGACTTAGATATAAATCTGCATATGGTATATGGAACTTTTTCTGGAATGACTCCCTGAGAACATATACTGCTGCCCTACTGCTGTGGTTTTCAAAACCCACATCTTTTCTAAAAGGGAAAATGTCTGCACCTAGCAGATTCTAACTTTGTGTGGGTGTGTAACTAACTTGGTTACCAAAGAAACTAGTTCATGTTCTACATCACATAAAACTAATATTACTATTAGAATAAATAATCTGAAGGAAAGGAAAAGAGGGGGAAAAAAAAAAAGGCAACATGACTGCACTGCAGATTTGTAACAACCAATTAATGGCCAGAGAGAGAAATGTCATAGCCTCTGTCACAAAATTTTCAGTCTCCCTACACCAACCAAACAAGCCTTTGCTCTCGATGCAAATATTTCAAAAACCAAGCCTACACTGCTGTGTTCACGCACCACTGCACTGCCTACATGACGCGCTTTCTGCATAAGTGAAGGAAAGTTGCAGACATCTTGTACTGTTGCCAAGACACTCTGACACTTGCTCAGAGACACTCGTCTGCTGCTGCTGCTGCTGCTCAGAAATGCTTTGACTTCCTGCACTTCAGAGCCATACCAGGGCTGTCCCTGCCTGCTTACACCTTCAGTCTTGCTTTTCCATGGCATTGGATTTGCCTTTCTTCTCTGCAGCAGTATCCACTTCTGTCTGGAAGGTGAAAAAAAAAAAAAAACAAAACAAACAACGACAAACAAAACCCGTACAATGAGCCTGACCATTTCTTTTGGGTGGAAATATTGTATGGCTTCATATTTGATTTGCTGGCAGGGTAACACCCACATAGAATCACAGAATCCCCCAGGCTGAAAGGGACCTTTAAGATCATAAAGTCCAACCATCAACCTAACACTGCCAAGTCTACCACTAAACCATGTCCCTCAGTGCCACATCTACACATCTTTCAAATACCTCCAGGGATGGCGACTCTACCACTTCCCTGGGCAGCCTGTTCCAGTGCTTGACAACCCTTTCTGTGGAGAAAATTTTCGCGACACCCATCCTAAACCTTAACGCAGCCTCACACCAGCACCACCGCCTGCTTTGTCAGCTCAGGAACTGAAGCGTTGGGTTCAGAGATTTTGACTTGTTTCCCCAAAATGACACCAGAAGTCTCACAGCCTCGGCCTGCAGCCCAGGCCGCGCTTGGTCCCCTGCTGACCTCAGCGGGCAGGGCGGCACCGCCCGGCCGCCAGCGCTCCGCTGCGCTTCCTGCACCGGGAATAACTCCCATGCCCGTGAAAGCAAAGTGGGAGCCAGGCCGGAGGTGCCCATGGCTGGCCCGAGCCGCCC
>VZSZ01000042.1:0-10999 GCA_013398815.1 Ibidorhyncha struthersii | reverse complement strand
GCCCCTCCGCGGTGCCATCCACCGGCGGGGCAGGGCGGGCAGGCAGGGCCCTCACGGCCGGCCCCTCCGCCACGCAACACCGCCACGGGCCCGGGCCGCAGCCCCGGCCGCAGCCCCGGCCCCCGCCCGGCCCCGCTAAGCCCGCGGGAGCGCTGCGCAACACCGCCGCCCCGTGGCCGCCGCCGCCCGACCGCCCTCCGCGGCCTCCTCGGGGGGGCGGGAGCCGCTGCCGCCTTCCCTCCCCGCCACTCCTTTTTGCCATTTTATCTGCCCCACACACACCGCGAAGGGAAAGGCTTTGAGCTCCCCGCTGTCTGTGGGAAGGCGGCACCGGCCCGCGGCGGGGGCGGTGGGAGCCAGCGAGGTCTTTCGTGGGCTCTTTCCAAGAACTGAGGGCGAGGGGGAATCTACATCATCGTGGTCAGCGTAAATTGAAGGCACTGTTTCCTTTAGGAGAACTAATCGACTGATTCCCCCCCCCAGGTAATCCTCTTGTGTTTACAGCTTGTGGCGGCTGATGCACCGGCAGGCGGGCGGCATCCCCAGTCACCGCTGGAAGCAGCAGAGCCTCTACCATGGCAAATGGGAAGAAATTACGAAGCTTTACCAAGAGACAGCAGAGTTTAGGAGTCTCTCTCCACCCTGAACTCCCCCTCACCGAAGGTTTCCCTTTCTCATTACCTCTTGTCACATCTGTGAGCTTGATTGTGCCAAAGCCTGGCCATTCCTCATATCCCTCTCCCTTTCCTCCTCCCTCGAGCTGTGGCCAGTTTCACCTCTGTCCAGGCCATTCCAAGCCACCTGGCCCTCTGGCTACAGATCAGCGACCCAGGGATTAGTGTCACTTATCTTGATTTTTTCTTTCACTCGGAGGATCTCCCGGCCCTGACAAGAAGACAGATAACAAATTTCAGAAGCTAAGGCTGAGTTCACCCGCCTTATTGCAGCTCTTCCCCACTCAAGCCCTTTCCTCCCATACCATTACCCAGACAAAATCGTGCTTCCCAGCTCTCCAGTATCAGAGTCCCCAGGCAGTCAGGCATAGCAGTGAGAAGCAAGGACAAAATCTGATTTGCAAGAGGGTATACAGCTGCGTAACTCATGAATCTTTCCTCTTCTTTTCCTCTTTCCTCTTCTTTCCAGTCACAGCTTCCTTCCAGCACCTACAGCAAATGACGCAGGGTCTGGCCTCCAGGGAACAGAGTCATTCCATATGCAACTCTGACTCCTTCCCTAATTGATCTTGGACACCTAAAAAGGAAGGGCTTAATCCTAAAAAGGAAGGGCTTAATCCTAAAAAAACCTTATGTGTTACCATGTAAGTAAAATGTGTGTGCACACTGGGGCCAAATTAAGGTCATATTGGCATCTCAGATTAGGTGTTTCTGAACATTTCAGTGCTTGACTCTGCAACCTGAATNTGGGTGGGTGTGGTAATTTTAAAGCAAATGGCTTCCTCTCCCCCACATGAATTTCCTGCATGCAGTATTGTCTCAGAGGACCCATTGGCAGATCTGAACTCTTAATATACAGACTTTGACCTCACAAGCCAAGAGGGAAACTTTCCAAGGGAGGATGAAACACTCCCTTTACTGTGGCACTACTCTTCTCTGGCAACAGAAGAGACCCAGGAATACAAATAGAGGGGTGTATGGTGATGGTTACAGACACATCTCCCTGTTGATTTTCCGCTCCTGTAAGTAATGTGTTCCCCAAGCCTGGGATTCACTCTCTTACCTTTATATCGCACCTGCTGGTCCCAGTTCCCCTCTGCACCATTATTCCCCATCAGCTTCCTAAGACTTCTGTATTTCCATGCACCTCTTGTTCTTTGCCATTCCAGTCGGACTAATTCACCTTCCATGATATCAGAGGAGGACACATTAAAAAAAAATACAGGAAAACAATCTCCCTGAACTTAGCAGAATTGTCAGGCACCAGAGCAGCCCCTGGCTTCCAAAAAAAGCAATTGCAAAGCCTCAAACTGAGCATGCTAAATACAGTGTGGTTTAAGCAGCCATCTCTTAGGAACCATCTGCTAAGCATGTGCAAATAGTGACTTTTGAGATTATTGTGATTTAGTGAATTTGGGAAGAATTTTACAGGAACAGCAAGAGGAGGCTCTAACTACTACTGTGACATAAATATTACAGAATAACGAAATACTGTTTTTAGTCTCAGGAATAACATTCATCTCCCATGAACCAAAATGTAAGCTTGAAGCAGCCTTGAGGAAAAAAATACTCTTAAAGATTTCCTCAAATGTACAGTAAATTTCATTGAAATATTACACAGTCTTTCATCGTATGATATTCCCATGCAGTCAAAATAAAGTGTGTGCTTTCAGGTGCAAAGCCAAACTCAATTAGTATTATACACAAACCAGAATATATCCTGAATTCTGATCAGAGGCAAGCTGATGATTCATACTGCCATGGTCTGCACGTTCGGCTTTGCTAGGAAAGCCAGTGTGTGGCTTGATAAGGGGTTTTGATCCAAAAATAGGCATATATGCGATTTTAAACGTTTGCCTTAGAAAATTAGGTTTTGACACTCTGCTTTAATTGTGTGTCATCTAAACCTGATGGGCACTTGCCCGGGTAGAACACCAGCTCCTCAATTAAAATGTAAAATAACATATTACATTTATAGTAATAATATAATTCTATATTCATGAGCAGAAAGCGCTGTTTGGAATGCCGTTTACATAGAAAGCAAACCCAGAAACCCTATAAAGATCAAACGTATATCGTACAGTAGGATAATTCCCTGCATCTGTTTTTATCTCAGGAACATCAGGAACAATTGAAAAATCAAGCCACTCCTATGAAAAACACGTAAAAGAAAAAGGAATCTGATGTTTTCTTACACTGAATGCACACCTGCTTAAATATCTAATGCTTCTGAACTGAAAATATGCACCTTAAGAATAAGTGCTCTCTATCAAGTGCTGTATGCATTTCACCTGCTCATAAAATGTACACCTGTGACTTACTGCAGTGGGTTTCTTCTAGAACTGTACATTCCGTGCTTTGTCATGGGAGATTTTTAGTGCTTAAAAAAAAAAACAGGCAGACTGTTGTCTTACCCTAAACACAGTCCTCAAAGAAATCTTCAGCTACTGTCCTGCGTAGTCCTTACATGGCAACATGCGGTAAGCAAGTAACAGGACATTTTTAAGGGCTATTCAAATATGGCTGTGGTACGTTTTTAGTGATCACATATAACTTAACGGGTGTATGAATGGCCAATCCCCTGCTTTAAAATAACGTGGCTGTTTTATTTGTTTGCTTTGCTACTTAGAAGTCCTAACTGGTCCTGTTCTACCACTTTCTCCTGATTGTAGCCAGTCCCTGACTTCATTCATGGGTACTTACAGCAATGCAGGGGAAAGACAGGTTTGTGGTAGACAGACAGAAAGAACAGCAGCAGCTCAAGGCACAGCAGAGAAACGGCACAGAGGTACATCCAACCTCTTGTCAAGCACGTACCTGGTGCAATTGCCTGGTGTATGTTGGGACAGGGCTGTGACAATGGCTATATGGGATCCATATTTTTGTGGGAAGCTGAAAATGGGCTGGCTAGAGAGCAATTAAAACTCACTTCCCCTTTACTTTTCATGGTATTACTTGGCTTATTTTGATATTTAATAACAATTGATAAGCATAACAAAGTGCAGCGTTAAGAAGGATCTTACAAATAAGGGTTCTCTGGGCTGAATACAACTCCATGTTGGTATATCATATTGTATTTCCTAAGTGCTGTTAAATTGCTGATTATGCTCATTCCACTCCCTGTCAGAGGGAGGCAACCTTCCTCATCCCAGTTTTAAAGATGGGGAAACTGAGGCAAGGGGAGGTTAACAGTTGCCTGTGACCATACAGCAGTGGTAGGACCTGATACACGCAGCTTTCAGTCCTTGGTCCATCGTCTTTGCCACATCCCGTAAATGATGAAAAACCTCTGTGATACTGTCTAAAATCTAGTCAATTCAATACCAGTTCATACACACATTCTGAAAGACTGAAGAAAAATTAAGGGTTTTTTTTAAAAAATGTCCTTTACTGAAGGTCTCTTACTTTATAGCCAGCTACACTGTCAATATGACTCAATATGCAATCTAGATGCAGGTGGAAGAACGTGACAGAGCAGTATGAAGACAATTCTGAGTCAGTGTGCTGTCCCAAAGCTGTACATCTGTAATTTATATTTATATAATTGTCTTTACTAACAGTTTTAGAGACACCAAGCTTAGCCAAAGGCTACAAAGGGGGCATAAGTCAGACTGTGAAGCAGCAAGGCAGGGGAGAAATAGGCTGATCAGCCCTGTCTGTACAGCTTGGCTGCTCTGACAGGGACTACCACCCAACCCGTGTGTTCTCTTCTTGTAGGTGAGCTAGGGAGCAGCTCTCCTCTGGGCTCAGTAATAAGTGTCTCTGCATATGTAAATCACAGGCTATTTTTCTTATACTTCATCGGACGTGTATGTGTAACACCTATCCTTTGGCTACATCCTAGAGTCACAGGAAATAGTGCTGGCTGACAGAAACCTCAAGGACACCTAGTCCATTTTTCTACCCCAAGGTGGGATTAGCAATACTTATGTCATACCTCACACATTTATCCAGTTTGCTTTTAAAATCCTCTAATATTGGAAAGCCTACACCATTCCCAGGTGTCCCTAGTGCTCCACATTAATATTGGAAAGATGTTACTGTTAGAAAATTTTGCTAGTATCTGACTTAAATGTCCCTTTCTTTCATTTAAGCCTGTCTATGTAAATATATATAAAAGCATTTACATATGTGCCATATATATATGGTGTACATGTGCGTGTGCAGGTATGTGTACATATGTGTGCATATGTATGCGTTTGTTCCTAAATTTGAAATCGGATGCTAACCTATTTCAATAGCTCCATGTGTTTTCTTCTGCTTTCACTTGCAACTTACTTGTTTTGCCCAGTTTTGTATGAAGACACATAAACAGGAAAAACACATTCACACTATTCTAGGAGTTACACTCTGCCAAAATCCCAGTGTCTCCAGACATATTTACTAAACTCCCAGTTAATGTTTTGTTTTATACTAAAACTTGTTTGTCTCCTAAAGCAGTGCTTTACTCTTAAAGCAAAAAAGCCATACATTTTATACACTTAACTGTGGCAGTTAAATTATAAATTCCTGTTTTTCTAAAATAATTTATCCACAAATGATACCTCTTGTTTCTTTCGCTCCCTTGAATAATATAATCGTTTTTCTAGTATCATCAGGGTTATTCTAATACGAACTTTGTATTGTGTACACAGGATAGCACATCCACAGCTATGCTCCTTCATTGGTTCTCAGACTTTGTTCCCAAGGAATATGTTGTTTAAGTCTGTCCTCTGCTTCTTTGGAGCAATTCATGATCTTGACAAAATTCATGCGTTTCCTGTTTTTTTAGGAAGCTGCATCATCCAGTTAACTGATACAACTGCGTTCAATTAACATCAACCAGACTGGGACACCAGGCAGATTTATTGTGCTGTCTCGTCTGCTTGTTTTGTTTCTTAAAATGTAGTATGAAAGCTGTAAATTGACTCGTCTGCTTATATTAGCTGTAACATTTCAGTACATCAGGACCATTTAGACTGCATTTCAAAACAAGATCTTAATCCATCTTTCTGCAAGGAAGGACTTTTTTTCTTCAGGCCATCACTGTTTATGGTGAAGGAAAGACCCTTCCTTAAGGCTGACAGAAGTGTCAGCAATCGCTGTTTTAAAATAAACAGGTGAGAGGCCATGATTAATAATCTGGGCGATCTCAAACATCAAATGGCCTAGCCAAAAATATAGACAGAGAGTGATGGTTCAAAGGCTTCAGCTTAAGAAGTAAATCTAGATCTAACATAATATGGGAGACCCTTAATAAAAGCAGAGCTGTGGTTTTGTGCAGCCTATGCCAATATGCGAGGGAACAGAACCATCCTTCCCCTCTACTGAGTTTTCATACAGGCAGAGAAAAAAAGCACGGGCTCCCTGTTACATTCCAGTTTGTTTTTTCAATCTGTTCATGTTAATGGTACAATCGGGGATCTCCAATTTTTGTGTCATCACTGCCAGCAGCAGGCTAATGGAGCATCTCAGAGACAGACCACAGAACTGCAGTTCCAGCCACACAAGGCACTTCCCTCTTTTTATTACACTCTATAAAAGATAAGTCACACACGCTTTCTCTTAGCAGTCCTCATGAATCAGCAAAGAGCTGCTGAAGAGTGACCATCAGGGCACTCGGGAAAGAATCGGGTGCCAGCTGTCAAAGTATTTCTTGGTGATTTACATTCCTTTTATACATCTCTGCGTCCAGTAGGAGGAACAGGCCAGCAAGGAGCATTTATTTATTTGCATTGTACAGGATAGGCTGCAAAAAGGAGATGTCATGCAGGAGCAGGAGGGAGGATTTCTTTCCTTGTAGCTGATGCAAAAAGATATTTCGGTTCCTGTGACTTCTCCCAAGATCTGCATTAGCAAGTCCAATTAGAGCATGTATGTCCTGTCATGGGTGGCAGAACGTCAGGGCACTGGGGAGTGCAATGCCAAAGCGCGTGCACAGCCACAGCTTTTCTTCATCTCTCCCTTCCATTCCGTTTGGTGAACACTAGGGGCTTACACTCGCTGAAGGAAAAATTTCAGCACAATTGATTTTGTTAGTAGCCTGTTTCAGGAGGTAAGAAATCAGCCATCTTGAATTCTGGCGATGAAATCTGTGGATGCAGGTTGCCAAATGCGTGGCCATCCCTTGGCAGGGTATTGCTTCACGGTTTGTATGTTGGGTTAAGAAGGCAGCCGTTGTTCAGACAGCCCCCGTCTTTCGTGCCCCAAAGGACTTGTTCTGTGAGAGATCACACATGCTAAAAATTCTGCTTTGATCCTCTATTTCATTTCTGCTTTCTCTGGTTGCCGAGTTAAAAATATCACCTTAGTTGTAGGCTTCTCAAACTCTGATCATGCTGTTCGTGCCTATGATGCCCCACTCTTTGGTGCCAGCCAAGAGGAGGTGGGACTGAGGAGATGAAAAGAGAAAAGTGAACAGTTTCATTGATTAAATACAAACTATTAACTGCACTGAGACTGGCTTAGAATTTCCTGTGGTCTCTTCTAGAAAGGTCTTTCCAGTACAAGCAAATTGCCATCCTTGTGGGAGAAGTGCTGCATGTATCAGTGAAAAGAATGATACTTTTGGGTAATCTTCCTACTGTGATGGAACCCAGGCTGGAACTCAGGAGGAGGCCTCCTTCTGCTCTGCTGTTCTGTTAACTGCAAATGGACAAAAGCTACAAGTTGTGAGGTTCCCCTACCGATCAGCAATGGGAGATTAACTTTATCGTTAACCTTGTCTGTGCCCTCACCAATTTAATTGGCATTGGCCCAGGTCCCAGACCTACAGCCAAGAAATACAGAGCAGAGCTCGGTCGGGTAATGCAATGAGAGCAAGTGCTCTCCCCAGCCATCCTGGGCCGGCTACATGTCGTTTTGACCCCTTGGCACAACACACTATGTCTTTGCACGCCAACAGCTAGACTTTTCAGCAGGTATAAACGAGCGGAGAACTTCAGTGAAAAGGTTTTGCATCCGTTAAGAATCTAGCCATAATTATTAAACTCTCCTTGAAAATTTTCTTTTTAGTTCCCTTTAAAAAAAAAAAAAAAGGTCTTTGTTACCCATCTTCTCGCTGTGGGTAACCTCATTCTTTCCAAGCTCCAGCTGGAACCTGCATCACACATTGCTCAGTGCTCTGTTGCAAAAATCATTCCCCGTTCGCAGCACTAAATCCCCTGTACACACTCCTAAAATATCTTCTCTGGTTCCTCATGCCTAACTAAACAACGCAAAATCCTAATTCTCTGCATACCTCCCACAGCCATCCCAGCTGCTCCTGCCACCTTTCCTTTCCCCTAGGCCCTCTTCACTCATCTGAAGTTACTCATCAGGAATCCCCTCCTCCAACACTTCCCTCAGCTTTTTCTTTCTTTGGACCCCTCTTGGGGAGGTAGGAGGAAGAGGTTATTTTACATAAAACCTTGTCCACTGCTTCCCCTCACATTTAAAACTGGCCATCGTAACAAGATTTGAGCAGATGCACAGAGAGACGCTTGTTTCCGGATGTTCGAAGCATCCTGCTTGTGCTCACAAAAAGGTAAAGCCCTGTGGCCTGGGCTCTGGGGTCCTTGACCCATGCAGGCCTCACAGACCCCAGGAACAACAGCATGGCCTCATGCTAAGCCACCAGACCTGTTCGGTGGGTCGAGGCAGACTCTTTGCACAGGTCTGAGACAACAAATGTTTCACAGCGCACATGTCTGCTCTTGAGAGCAGACTTGAACCCTGTGCAGATGCCATCTTTATGAGTCACGTCTTCCCCATCTCCCTTTTACGCTCTGTCCCCAAAAGTATCTGCCCTGAGGCGTTTGCTTTGAAAGGACATAATCATATTGTCCTCCCCCTCATTATCGCTTTTCCCAGCATCTGCACCTCATTGTACGATCATCTCTTCCCATCGTTCTCTTCTTAATTTAGTTTGGAAACTCTCTAGAGCAATGAGACATCATTATCTATTTTGTAAAGCGCCATTCAGAGCTGTAGCAGAGTAGCACGTATGTGTGATAGAAATCCTACCCTTCCATTTCCTCCAGAAGGTAGGCAGAGCTGCTTAACGCTCAGCAGGTTAATGCTCAGTGCACTGCCCGGCACGCGTTACCAACAAGAGCTCCAGTTACTGGAGCCTCCCCCTACAACAGAGGCGAGAGCTCAACCATGCTTTGCTCCCCACGGAGTGCCGTGGGAGGCCTCCAGCTGCTCCGCTCCTGACAAGCGTGTTACCACAGGACATGTTTTGATGGCAGTCTTCGGAGTGCCAGAGCAGCGATGGTCAGTAACAAGGTGATTTCGCTGTCTGCAGAGTCAGGAGTACAGAGGTGGTTTCCCCTCTGGTTTGGTAACACCCACAGGACGCTGGCGGCGGAGTAACAGTCTCACTCAGTGTGGTGACAGGACACGCAGCTGAGCCGTGTTTCCAGCAGCACGTCTCAAGCTGCCTCACATCCCACCCCTCTATGTCCCTCCCCTACGGGCAACCCCACAGTCAAAGGCAGGGCAATTCCCTGGGCCAAGGGAAGGCAGAATTTTGCGGGGCGAAACCCCACAACTACCTTTGGAAAGACATAATTCCCACCCCAGTTAACAGTGCAGCCTGGTGCTGGTTACAACAGGCAATAAAACAGACACTGGTCTGGGAAGACAGAGGAACATCCAGCAGAACTACTGGTGTGTCCGTTTCCCTCTCTGCCCCCGCAAAATGGATATATTCTTCCTGGGGTCACCTACAGCTTATCCGATGTCAACGTGCCGAGAACTGGGCTGCACGTCACGTCCTCAAACTAGTTGTCCTGAGGTACCCTGGCGAACTGCGAATCAGCCACGGGATGGTTACTGAAATAACAATCCCACTCATTTTTAATAATGATAAAATATTTTTAATGGAGCAAAAAAAAAAAAAAAATCAGCACAGACGATACTGTCAGCAGCAATGACAAAAGCTCGTTGCTTGTTGCTAATGACATGACGCACATCCCGATGTTTCCCCCTAATACACAGTAATGTGACTAAACCCACGCAGTGATCTGTGTACCGCTGGAAATGGGCAGCGAGGGCAGCGAGCTGGACTGGGAGACAGGACACCGGGGCTCTGCGACCTGACCTGACACCGAACTTCACGCACACTTGGGCCCAATCCACTCCCACGTCTGCGCTTCTGCTTCTGTTTCCATCTTTGAAGTTTTCTTCAAATTATACTCAAATTAATATTTTTTTTCTTAAACTGATGTAGGACTGATGAGAGCAGTGGGGATCCACCTGCGTGGGGGTAGAACTGAACAGGGTGACCATCGCCTTACATCACTGGACCGGGCACCCTAGATGCAGCCACGCTGGCCCCCGCAGGCAGGGCACTGCCGGCACCATTCCCTGGGCTTGGGCACAAACCCCAAGAAGAACCAGGGGACGTGGGGACCTTACCGGCCATAACTCGGGCACTGCTCAATCCAGCCATTCACTCGCTCGCCACCCGAGCAGCGGTGAAACATGGAAAAAGAGTTTAGCATTCAGGCTGTGTGACCTAGCTGTGAGCGAGGAGACGGGAATGATGTCAAGGAGGTCTTGTGCATGAAGCGTCCCTGACAAAACATTAGCTTAGGTCAGACACTACCGCAATGTAAAAGGAAGGATGACTGTCAATCTATCAATAACCCAAACAGGGAGTTGCTGCCGTTCCACGCCGCAACAGGTCCAACAGCTGTCAAACAGAAACTTCCCTCCTGCCGATGTGTAAAACCACCGGCCTGGGCAGTCACCGGACTCCCAACGCCGACACCTTTGGTGCGAGAGACAACAGCGAAGGCCAGCCGACCGCGGCAGGAACCACTGCGCCCCAACGTGCCGACAGCCACAGCTGACACCGCCAGCACGAGCGCTTCCCCTCATTTCTGTCATTTAATTGTAAATTAAATAAGAGACATTATTTTTAATTTCTCGTTTAAAAACGAGGCCGACCCCCTCTCCCCAACCCCCGGGATGGCACCCCGGGGGGACGGGGTGTTACCTACGCCCCGGTGGGCAGCGGGCTCGGCCACACGCTGCCCAGCAGCCGCTGCCGGGGGCTTCTGCTACCGCTCCACGGCGCCCCACGGTCCCGGCAGCCGCGGCGGGGCCGCCGGGGTGCCCCCGGGCGGGGCGCTGCCGGGGCAGCCCGGGGAGGCTCCGGGGACGATGCCGGCCGGCCGGGAACGGCGAAGCGGACAGGGGCACCCCCGCCGCCGGCGCCCTGTTTCCCTAATGGGCATGTGCGGCGCCTCTCGCACATGCCCACTCGGGCGGCGCGGGGCCGGCGGGCTCTGCTCTGCTGTGCTATACCGCGCCCGCGGCGCCCCCGCGGAAGGCTGCGCGGCGGGAGCGCTGGGCGC
>VZSZ01000040.1:283-45688 GCA_013398815.1 Ibidorhyncha struthersii | reverse complement strand
AAAAAAAAAGAAAAAAAGAGGGATTTTTTTCCCATGAAAAATCTTTTCACTGAACATTCCCATCTCATCAAGAAGCCATTTTCCATTGAGAAAAAAAAATGCTGAGGGAAACATTCTGACCAGCTGCTACAATGCATCTTGCCACCTCAGTGGGGTGCTTGCAATTTTAATTAGTGGTTAGGATAGTAATGTGCTGCACGTTTCTACAATGTGAAATGCTGGTAAATTATTATTCCAACCGCCTATTGGATTGTAGTTTCTTCTGTTGCTTCTGTATCTCACTGGGGTTTAGCAGTCTCTTGAGATCTGCAAAGCCCTTTAATCACCGTGACTGAAGATGGTCTTTTGATCAACAGCACAGCAGCACCGAGGGGGAAGAAATCAATTAGTGAAGAAGCAGATTGCTTTCCCCTCTCCTCTTCCACCTGGCAGAGCTTCTGAAAAGGAGGCAGAGTGGTGTTTCCATGGCATGACATGGTAAAGAGAAGGACCACAACTGCTGTAACTTTGCTGCTGGTCTTGGCCGTTCCCAAGCATCAAGGCCACCAAGACTGATGGTTGACCAACTGGTTGCATCTCAGCCCAGAGCAGAAAGGTGACTGAACTGCGTTTGGTATGATTCAATGCATAGATGCTTTAAGTACTTTAGATGGGGAAATGACTTATTACCAAGATAAGCAACACCTGGGCAAAAGGGGCTGAACCACGTCAGAGGGAAAAATTCAAGTTAATAGAGAAATCAGCATGAGAAGCAATACATAATTGTCCAAAGGTGAGACTCTAAATGCGAACAAATTCAGCTAAAAGGCTCACTCCCCATCTCAGCCTGGCTGCATCACATACCCCAAGACACCGGAATTTTAGGAGGTGCTTGTTCAAATACAGCAAAGAATCACAGCATCCCTTGTGGCCCTAAAAAAAAAGACGGGAGTATTTTTTTTTCACAGTGATAGGTGGATGGTTCAATGGTACAAAGTGATGGGTGGTCCAACCCTGCCCTGAGGTCAAGATTAAGCCTTAAATTATTCTGCATCACTCTAGGTGCATACAAAAACTCAGGTTTTCCCAAAAGTAGCACGGGAAAGCATCTTTAGCCCTCTCTTCATCAGCACCAGAATTATTTAAAAATATATTTCATTCACACCTGTCTGTGTTGGGGCTTCACAGAAATGTGCACAGTTAAATCCTGGAGTTCATCAGAAACCAAACAAGCACTTCAAAAGAGGTTTAGTTTCCAGCTTCAGCTGCAATGAAATAAAAATACTGAGCAAAAATTCTCAGCAAAAACTAAATCAATCTCTTCTGGTCTACAGTTTTAATGGGGGGGGGATGCGGTCTATAATTTCCTGAGCAGAAAATTATAGAACTGCTCCAGCTTTAGCTTACTGTCCAGTCAGCTCAATTCAGTCCTCCTCTCACTCATTGCTCTCATTTTGCAAGGTAGCAATAATAATTGAGGAGACTCACCACACCCAGGTCCACCTGGAGCTCCCCAACCATCTCTCTCACAAAAAGGAGGTGCATTAGGGGTTTTTTACTGAAACACCTGAAGGAGCAGCTAGAGCCACGGTGATATCCAGGTTATGGGATCACAGCGACGGCTACGTCCTTCCACCCCCAGCTCAATATGCACCCTGAGAGCTGGTCCCCGTGCCCTTGGGTACACGCGGTGCCAAAAGTCTGTGTGTTGAGCAGTCACACTGTATTTCAGGTTTCTTCATCCCTGTGACTCTTGAATGGAAGCTTGCTCAGGAACTTTGTCCCTTTCTTAGGAGGGGACAATGTCCCCTTCTGATTTCCAGCCTAAAGTTATTCCTGCTCATTACACTTTTTTGTCCTGGTATCAACAACGTGTAGTGTATTGATGTACGGGGACCAATAAGCCAGAATTCTGGGGGTACTATCTGCATCCTTCTTGATTGGGAAGGACTTTAATGGTCTCAGAGGGGTTTGTGGAGGGGGTCTTTGCTCTCCTGGGTATGTCTATGATGTGGAATGAGAAGGGATACCAGTGCCCCTGGTGCATCATAGCCAAGGCTGAGCTAACCCTGTGGTGGGTTTACCATCCTGAGCTGTGGAATAGCACAGTTGTGCAGTGCTGGGACAGGTGGCTCAGCCTCCTTGCACCAAGACAGCTTGAGCATCTGTGATTTAAAACAAGCTTAGCACACTGAAAGCCGCACTCTTGGGAAAAATCCAACCAGGGATCCCGCAACGGGACTCATTGTGTGTGAGTCGCTTTTTCAAATCTTACTGAGGTGCTGAGACAAAGACAAAGCTCTGCTGAGAGCTGAAAGCTCTTCTTAAAGCTCCCTTGAAAAATCAGAATAAATTTCTCTGGATAATCTGGCCTGATGCTTTTACGAGTAATGTATGTAAAAGTACTTTTGGGGGTGCAAAACACACAGACCGTAGGAGAATATGTGTATCTCTGCATGTGTGTGTATGTATTATTTCCCTCTATTTGCTTTCACACTTGTCTTCAGAGTTGTTATTGTGCTTTGGAAAAAAAAAAAAAAAGGAAAAAAATCAGACAAGTATAAATTGCCAGCAGCCTTTTAAAATAACATTTAGAAAGGATTTGGCTGACTAAACGCAGATGTCTCCACTGGAACTAGTCACCTTGGGCTGCCTTCAGCGCCAGCAGAGATCTGCTTAAAATAGACGGTATCTGTGTTCGTTAGTGAATGAGTTATTACTGGGGAACCCCTCTGCCCTGGAGCGGGCACTGGAGCGATGGTCTGCCCGATCCCTGGCATACCTGTGGCTCAGGATTTCTTAGACTGTTCCTGGGCATGGGTCAGCAGCAGGATAAACACCATCCCTGATATGCTGCTGGGATGGGGCCACCTTATGCTGGAGGTGAGAAGAGTTTAATACTAAGAAAAAAGTCCTAATTGGTGTCCGGGCACTGGCAGTGTTTAGTTTACTAGAGCTGTCGTTGCGTTGACTGGAGTGCCAGGCATGATTTATCTCCTCCTAAAGTAGACATGTAAACAGGGCACATGAATCATGCCTTAAAAGTGCCTGTTTTTCCTCAGTGGCTATAAAGGGAGCCTGGGATATGAGCTCAGAGGGAGCGGTTCCCAGTCTTGTCACCCAAAGTGAGGTGGGTGAATTGCTGTCCTTCCTCCTGCACCTCTGCATCCTCTCCGTGTGTCTGTCTCAGAATAGCTGTTTAAAATACCAGTCCCTTTCTTTTTTCTTTCTTTTTTTTTTTTTATTAACCACTGCTCTTGGATTCGTGTCAACAGACATAGCTTATGCAGGGACAGATGTTCCAGATAAGCCATAGCCTCCTTAACAACTGCTTCAACAAAGTTTTCCTTCCAGTATCCTATCTGGCAGGGCCAGAGCTTTGCGGTGGGTAATAGCAGATCACCTGGCTGGATCTGAGAGTATTTTTTTTTTGCTGCTGCTGCTGTTTGCCCTGTGCAAAATCCACTTTTCTAATCACCAAGCTGTCCTACAAATGATGGTGACCCCTGCACTTGACACCCCGTCGCTTGCCCTAGGACAAATGACTTGCTGATCTCTCCATCACAGCCAAGCCTCTCTGCCACACTCGATCTTTTCAGCATGTACAAAGGCAGTTTATCATTATTTATGAGAAGAAGAAAAAAAAGAACCACCCTAAACATATCTCATTGTATTTAACTGCCCCAGTTTTCTACAGTTGAAAACTTTTCCAGAAATTCACTTTGGATACAGAAACAAGACAGCCATCAGTATGCATCAACAAGCCCATAAAACAGCTAATGAGTTTTTGTCTGTTTGAAAACAAGTTCTTTGTGGGGTGAGGCTGGTGGAGGGATTACAACAAACAGTGCCTGCTCACATCCTGATTTGGAGGCTAAACTTTTGTGTCAACAAGAAGCAGAAGGGAAAGAGTTTCATTGGAATCAGGAGGATGTTAGAGAGCTGTGAGACAGAGAAGGAAGGTGAGACCAAAGCAGGACTCTGGGGTCTTGTTTTCATGCAAACGGAAAACAAAACTGTGAAAGGAAACCTCAAGTCAGGTAGGCTCAGCCTGCATTTATACTCTGCATGTGAACTGGCATTATCTGTGGGAGGATGAGGGGAGGGAAACTTAGCTATTAGGGGCAAAAGGAGTAAGTTTTTCTGGCTCTGGAAATCCTCCATCTCTGCCATCAGGGAATATTCTTGATCGTGACTTTTGGACATTTCTTTAAAGATGCTGCCAGGCACTCGGGGTTCAGTCTTGCACTGAAGAAGGCCATTGCTCTTTTTTTGGAAACAGGATGCACGCAACTTGTCATCACTACCCTAGGACCTTATTCTCTCTGTTCTTGGCTTTACTGCCTAAATGCCCTGCGTTCAACTGCTTTCCCAGCAATCCCTAGGTGACCCACTCAACCTGTGTTCAAGATGATCTTGTTTGCTAGGAACCCTTCTCTGCGGTGGCCACACGCAACCTTCTGTGATCCCAGCCTTCAGCTTCTGTCCATGTTGTTTGGCACTTAAGGCCTGACTGTCTCAGCACCGGTACCAAAGCTGTAGCCCCAGGGTCCTGCTGACCTTTCATGGTCATTGCTCAGTTTGGGTTCATCACACCTGTGTCCAGACACAGAAGAGACACCACGACAATCAGCTTGCCTCCCCAGCATGATTCCATCACTGGGGGGAGAGTCCTTCCATCCAGTGACCACTCCACTCGAGATCTGGAGGTGTCCCTCAATCTATTGGTCATGCACAGAGCAAGCTGACCCCTGATATAGTCACCTCAGGCACACCTGAGGTTGGACTGCCTGTGAAACATCAGGGAGAAGAGGATATTTGTGCATCACGTTTCCGGGGCTGATCTAGAGCTACCCAAACCCAAGCAAGTCTAGGGCTCATGTAAAAGCACAACATCATCCATTTACATCTTCTCTTTGCTGCTTCTCATCCTGAAGCTGGGAAAGCCAGTGCTGCATTTCTTTTGAGTCCTTCGTGCTATTTTTCAATGCCTACCGCAGCTGAATGACGCAAATTCTCCCATCATTGGTGGCCCCAATGAACCAACCGAGACACTGCAAATGGACCCAGAATATTGGCCGATGTAAATCAAGCCACCCCACTGACGTCAGCTGGATTATGTTGGGGTAGGATCTCTTACTGAAAGACTGGTTCAGAATACCAGCGCTCTCACAATCACAATACGTGATTTGTATCCACTAACATCTAGACAGATATGGCTATCAGCACGTGCAAATATCAAATTACTGTTTCCCCAGTTAGAAATACCCAGAGGAGCACTGGGCATTTTGGGGCACACCCAGTCCTGTGACTTTTTGCTGATGCATGTAAATGTGTCTGCACCTTAAATTTAGCACAGGGCGCAGACAATTCTCCATCTGAAAAAGCGGATCGGATGCCTCCTGAAAAAGAGACACCCCATCTCGACTGCGAGAAACGGGCTTTGTGCTGGAATAACGGAGTGAATTTCTGCCTGGAGTTACACGAAAGAGCCTTCTGGCTTTTGCATCTACGAATAGCTCCTGCTAACAGATCATCAAATAAATAATAGATGTAGCGAATCCTAGTTTTCTCCAACTTGGCATTTCAGGGACTCTGGATGCCCTGTTGGCTAATACGGCTGCATGCAAGTTTTAGCTTTAATTTTGCAAGTTTACCAACTGGTTCAATTGTTTTCCTCTAAGTGATGGCTGATTTTTACAGAGCTTGCAGGCACTGGCTGGCTTTAAAACCTCAACTAAAAGTCAAACTTGCTTAAAATTTTCCAAAAGATTCAAAGCTCCTTGAAAGTTATGGTTAGAGGAAAATACATGTAAGCGCACACACAGGNAGGCTTTTATTCAGGAGTTAGAGATTAGAAAATGAACCTGGATGGGGCGACGGGGGGGAGGGAGGGGAGATATTACACCATGTATATTTACAATGGTGTTTCTTCCACTTCTGACATGTCGGGGGTTTTGGCCACTTTGGAGACAGGGACTGGGGTAAAAAGACCCCAGGTGGGTTCAGCTGAGCCCTCTCTTTGTTCTTCGTGTGAGAACTGCACAGTGAGCGCAATGATGTCCCACAATTACCGTCGCAAGACACTCAGCCCTGCAGTCACTGTCTCCTAACTCCCAAAGCAGCTCTCCCCAATGGGTAATGAGTCCTAACTGGCAGGTAACGAGAAGGGAAACAGGCCTCGGAAGGAGCGAGAAGGGGAAATGTGGCCTCTGCCATCTGGAAAACTGGTCACTCAAAAACAAAGACCTGCAACAGGAAACCACTTCTATCAACACGGTCGACAGCCTGAGACAGAAGCCAAATGTCTTTAGTTATAAGCAGGGCCAAACTTAGTAAAGCAGATGGAGCAGGGATGAAATCAAAACGGAACAGCTTTCACTCCTCATGCAGGAGAGGATGCAGCTCAGGTTTCCAGAGACACAGGAGGCGCCTGGTGAACGTTTGCTCAGGATCTCGTTATGTTTGCACAGTACCTGAGAGGAGGATGGACATGTTTCCTGTCCCACTTATCTCCCCCCGCCCCTTCCCACCCTCTGGCGCTATCTTATCCTTTTCAGTGGGAACAGAGAAGGAAAACTGATAGCAACACCATTCACTTTAGGCATTGGTCCAAGAGCACTTTGCTTACCCACATCAAATGTGATGGTGATTCAATCCACGCTGAAAGATATGGGCTTCTCTTGATGCCCCAGAAGAAGATCAGGGCCAGGAGACCACCGCTCCTGGTGGTCTCAGCCCATCTAGTTGGCCTGAACCATGCTAATGAGCAGCTCCCTGTGCTGCCAGAAATACTTTCAACTGAGGCACTTTGTAAGGCTTTCTGAACAATTTGAAATGGCAGAAGACTGATGTCGTGTGGATGCTGTGGATGTGTGGGGGAAATCAGGGACCATGCTGTGTGGCACATAGCTCAGGAGGTGAGAAAAAGTGATCCAATGCCTTGAGGAGCCAGGAAGGATTTACCTAGTGGGGAACATAATTCTCCTGAGTAAATTGGGTCTTTTTGCTTGCGTGTAACTTTAATGACAAGCCATCGAGATGTAGGGTTCATGTTTCCTTCTAAAAACACCGTTGCCACAACTTGGGCACCTCTCATCTAATCTTACCTACTACAGCACCTAAATTAGAGGCAGAATTTGGTGGCAGCTCCCATCCACCACAAAAGGCAAGGGATGGGCTCTGGAGGATGATTCAGCCCATGACTCCTGTTGGAGGAATCTACATTGACTACTGGGAAAAGCTCATCTGACTATATCTTGCCTTAGGCCTCTTCACATTGTAAGGGAGAGTGTCTTCAAGTCTACAAATAGCCTTCAGGCTGTTGGCTTAGATGGAAAAGCCTTCCTTAGTAAAACACTACGGGTATTCTTTGGTGTATCCCAGTGTCTCTTGGTTTAGAAGGTTGGCCAGCTGGAGGACAAAATGATGCAGTCCCTTGTCAAGAAAGACAGCAATCCAATGGCCAAGGGTGACATCTGGTCATAAACTGCCCTCAAGAAAACATATTCTTAAGCATGTCTCCCACTAATGGGTGTCCTTGCTAACCAACAACTTGTTCAGTCTTTTTGCAGTGAAGACAGTGATCTGAGGACTGCAATGTCCTCGGAGCACTGGATGTGGGTTTATATGTATGCAATAATATATGCTAGCAAAACCCAGAACCCATGCAATTTTCCTTCCACAAATTCTCAGCTGAAAATAAACTGATGATCCCTTACCCTCCTCTCCACCTCCAGAATGGACAGCAGTTATCTATGGATCATTATTTATGTGTTCCTGACTAGTGCTGTGGCAAAACGATCCCAACTATTCCCAGCAACGGGGCAACTGAAATAGTACTATTCGAATCTTGGCGGTTTTCTTCCCAAGGGCAAGTATGAACTTTCCTCTTCGTCTTTGGGCTTTCTGCTGGTATTTGGGTTCAAAGTCAATAGCTTCTAGACCAATGCAGACAAAAGCACCCCCAGCCAGACCTTCTGGGCATGCAGTTCAGTCCATCACTACTGGAGTGAGGGGAACTAGCCTGGAGATCATGAGCTCATGTCTTGCCTGGATTAGGGAGGAATCCTCAAGGAGACACCGAATGACATCCACTCATTTTGTTTCTTTGGTTTTCCTGTTACAGAAATAACATGAAGCAACTGCACAGGCTCATCTGGGTCCCAAATAGACTTGCCTGCTCCCTTTGCACCAACCTGCCAGGCCCAGACATGCACACTGCTTTTCCACACCGTTCTCCAGGGGCTTCTAAAAGAGAAGATGGCAAGTGCCATAGCTATGAGCTATTTAAAAAGACTCTACCCCTTCCCTGTCCTCCCACATGTTGTCTCCTGGTGAGCACAAAAGGTTAAGTGAACTTGGCATGTGTGAACTTGGACCTGGCAGGAGTTGGGAGTCCACAACAAAACCTAAAGACGAGCGAGCTGCCCGGGTGGGATTTCATTCCAAAAGGCTGCATACGGTTCCCCGGTGCTGGGACAGGACACTGAGTGTCTCGCCTGATTCTGGGAAGATGTCCTGCTGAGCTGGAAGCATTTCAGCTCAAAGCTGATTCCTGTGCTTTAAAGGGCAACATCTTGAACTACGCAACCTCAGAGTCTTGCCTTTGGCCCTGGCAGCACAAGTCTTAGTCAGCACAGGGGTCTGAGGTCTACCCACAAGCAAAAATCAAGGCTGAGACAATCATGGTGTTGTTTTCTAGGGAAAGGGAGGGAGGGGTGGGAATCTAATTTTGGCACCTATAAGTTTCAGCCTCACCCATCCTGAGCCATGCACCAGTCGCAGAGACAGCCACCCTCATCCCATCACAGGACATGAAAGGAACAGCACCCCCGGGCAGTGTAAGAGACTGTTCAGCCCCCCCCAGATGTAGCTGGGTTCAGAAAAAGGGTGGAAAGGAAAAGCTTGATGGGAGAAGAGAGAGGAGAGCGATGACGAGGAGCACTGGGAGAAGGGAGAAAAGCCATAAAGCTGAGAAAGAGATGAGTTAAAAGAAGGCAGATCAATGCATCAGGAGAAAAACACAATGTAGTCCTGCAGCTCAGGAGAACATCTAGGAACCAGAATCTCTTCTCTCCTCTGACACAAACTCATGGGATGACCATGGGCACCTTCCTTCACTGTTCAAAGGGTAAACTCTCTGGAGTAAAAAGAGCATGCAAAATCTGCCAGTACGGGGGAGCTCAAACTCCTTTGGCAATGCTAATCAGGAGGAGATGTGGCACAGGAAAATAAGTAAATAAACAAAGAGCACAGCCAAATAAACAAGGGATGTAGCAAAGAAAGTTTTGATTTGGGTGTTGATGCTACGCCCTGAACCCTTAGTATCTCTGTGCCCTGAGAAGGTGAAAGATTTGTCACAGCTGTATATTCGTCGCTCCCTTCTGGTTTCACTTAGCCACGTGTGAGCGCACGCATGTGTGCAAGAGGTGGAGCTGTGGACCAACCTTAACCCTGCACTTTTCTCAATTGGAAACAAATGGACGCTCTCCATTTTCCGTTCACTGGTTTTATAGCAGTTTGAAATTAGACTGATGAGGTGTTTCCTTGCCAGCACCATCTATCTTGGTCTAATTACAAAGGCTGTGTTAATTGCAGGAGCCAACCTATAGAACCACAGCATTCCTCTTCTGCGCTTCTAGGGGGAAACGTATGGGTGAACTCACGTTTCTGCTCACTCCATGTCTCCCTCCTGCTTGCTCTCTCTCCCTGGGTGATTATCATCCTGAAATGATAATTAAAGGATTGCAAAAAGAAAGGGACCTGGCAGAAAAACAGTGTTCCAGGCTCTGGAGAAGAGCCATGAGTCTCGAGCCTGGCTAACAAACTGCAGAACAAAGCTGGAGGGAGAGAATCCAGTAACGCAGCAAACTCGAGGTAAAGTGAGAAACAGCAGGTCTTGCAATGCTTTCTCCTTGGTGGTGAAGTGACTGGGAAGGTGTTTGCTTCTCTGCTTAGACAATATAGCTTGAAACACGAGGGGCAGTGAGGTGCACACATACATCTAACCCCAGCAAAACTGCTGCTGGAGGTACCTCCGCTGAGGACCTCCTGTCTTACAGTGAAGGAACCGAGATGCAGAGGGAGGCTAGGTGACACCACCATGGCTATCCCGCAAGCCTGGCCAAGGCAGGACCCGTATCCAAACATGAAGTTAGCACTGTGACAGGGGACCCAGCCTGCATCCCCCAGCAAGTCCAGCACCTGCATGGGATGCAGGGAGATGGACAGGTGGACTTCAGCTCTGTCCTTAGTTCCCTCCTTGAGACTGCAGAGGAGAATAAGGGTCTTCAAAGAGCTGGGTTGTGTGGAACTCAAAGGAAAAGGATGGCTCCACTGTGAAAACAGGACTCATGAATCTTCTAAGACACATCATTACTGAATGGAGGAATGGCTGTGAAACACTGTGAGCCTTCATGGAACCTCCAGAGCTGGAGGCCTTAAAACGGCAGCTGGGGCTTGAGAAAGGGAAGGATCACTCCTTTCCCTGAGCACCTCTGACTATCCTCTAAGGGAAACAGGGCCTGGGGCTGGACAGACTTTTGGCCTGATCATAGCTGTCTTTTCTTAAGTTCCTGTAGAGCAGAAATGATTGTGGTCTTGCTGGAATATGGGGGTTGGTAAAGTCAAAGTTTCCTCCATATAAAGGCAGGTATATAGATCTGCAGATGGAAAGACTTCCGTTGTGTCCTCTTTTTCCATACCTGGATGCAATGGCTACATTCACACAGGCAAAATGAACCAAACCAGGATCCTCTCTCTGGTGCTGTCCCTCCTGCCCTGTTGCAGGACCTTCCCCATTCTGGGGCTGTGATTGTTCACACCCCTGCCATGGGAAGGGACATGTTTCACTTGTTCAGATTGGTCAAAGCCCCACCCGACCTGACTTCGAACACTTCTAGTGATGGGGCATCCACAGCTTCTCTGGGCAACCTGTTCTGCCGTCTCACTATCCTCATTGTAAAGAATTTCTTCCTTGAGTTCAATCTAAATCCACCCTCTTTCAGTTTAAAACTGTTGCCCCTTGTCCTGTCACTACAAGCCCTGGTCATGTCCAGGACTGTTCCCAGTGAGCAATACGGAAGGTCTCACCAGGTCTGGATCCCTCCACAGTCCCCCAGTTCATCCCAGCATCCTGGAGCATGGAGGACTAGAGGAGATTCAAGGCTTGCTTGCTAGTGGTCACTAGACCTGCTCTGCTGGAGATCCCTGGATAGGGTGACCTGCACCCCTGCTCCTTTCTCCCTTTGCAGAAGAGACCATGCCTGTACAGCGAAGGGATGGAGGAATTTCCCCGGCTTGTATCTCTGCTCCTGCAGCTCCCGGCTGCAGCCGGCCAACACAGCCGGATGCTTTGAGACGTTTGCTGCCACCTATGGCCAATAATAAATAATGCAAAAGCAGGTAGAGAGCTGGGGTTTGGCTGCAGACTGGACATTCCTCAGCCCTGTGCCTCCACAGGGGTCCTTCTCTCCCATGGGGGCCAGGGCTGGCCAGGGGGATGGGGAGGCAGGGAGGTGCTGTCTGAAAGGAACTTTACAGCAATCCTTTCCCAGCATAACTATGTTGTGAAAACCTTCTGTCCCGGGATCCACAGGAGAGCGGGGTTCTGCCAGTCATTTAACTCAGAGCCCACCAGCAATAGCTGTGAAGTGCAGAGACAAGAGAGACAGGAGCTATGTGTGGTAGTCTGGGGGCTGCAAATGATGCTGCACAGCTGCCCTGCAGCCATGCATTTCCTTCAGCTTATAGGAGCAACACACACACACACTCATCCTTTCCAGTGCAGAAGGCCTTTGGTAGACATTTCTGCCCCTTTCTCTTGGTGTTGTTTCTCTGTCTTTTCCCTTTTACACCCTGGTGGCTCCAGAGCTGATGCCTGGAGAGCATCCAGCTCTGATTTTGGGACTGCCTATTGCATCAGCATCCCCCAAACCTCAGAGAGCTACTTCAAATGCATGTGAAAGGTTTGAAGGTGGTGATTTTGTCCTAGCAGGTTTGGCGCCAGGTCATATATCATCTCTACACCCTCTTTGGTTTCCTACCAGATCAGCTGCGGCCACTGCTGTAGTGCAACCCTGTTTTCTGTCCCCTGGCTGTAGCTGCAGAAATGCAGGTGCTGGATCTGCCCTGGCTTTTTTTGGGATGCCACAGGTCACAGACACAGTTTTAATGATCCTGGGATAATTGGGAGAGGGCTGGTTGTTCAGATCAGTTTGCACCTTGCAGCAGCTATTGAGCAAGTTTTGCCTTCTCCCTTGGACCTGCGCAACAAAAAGGGGAACAAAAAGTAGGACCTTGATGGTTTCCTCTGCCAGCATGATGGGGACAACCAGGCACTGAGGAATGGTATATGCATCTGAGTTATAGACTCAGAGGATCTGGATCTTCTAGCAAAGCCATCTGAACACTAGGCCAAATCAAAGCACAGAGCTGAAGCCCCTCTTCCTCCCAACGACTCCACATATCTGATGCAGCTTGCTGAGGGTTTGATGTCTGCTGAAACCCAGAGAAGTGAGTGACCCTGATAATACTGTGGATCTGCCCAAGATCCCACAGGCAGCTTATGATAAAACAATAACACGAAGTGAATAAGAGCCTCGCCATTGCCCCAGTGACCAGGGAAATCCCCCTTTCTGGACAGCAAGATGAAGCAGGGGTCCTGTTGTGTTGTAGCCCATCATCCGCATCCTATCCTGCTGGGAAGGTCTTTGTGTAGTCTGTGTTTCCCAATACATGGGATATAAAACCTGTCAGGTCTCATGTGCATTTCTCACCAATTCTTGGCCCAGGTCTCTCCTGACCACATGGGGCCTGAGAGTCACCATGCCACATTTTAGCCAGCACTGGGGGCTTGATGGCAGGTAGGACCTTGCTGCCTGGANGACAACAACATGATGTCACACACCAGGGACCTGCTTCACGCTCCATGACTGGGCATGAGGAGTCACCTGCAGGAAGGGAAGCTGATGGATGCATGCATATATCCTCTCCAGGGCCTGAGAACCCACCTGGGATCACTGCTGGTGGCTGAGACACCATGAAGCCATGTCCTTTCATCATTGCACAAAGTGTGAAAACATTAATCCACCCTGCTTAATGCAAAACCCATAGAGGAACAAAGCCTGTGTTGCATCACTTGGCTGATACAAGAGGTATTTTGGAGAGCACACACCATGCAGGGAGCCCTTCACCCTCCGGGCTGGTATAGGGGAGCCCCAAGGATGACATATGGCATCAGCACAGGAAAGACTCTCATTGGGTGGGATCTTCACCCTACTGACTGGAGACACTCAGGTGGGTAAACCAGACACTTTTAGGACAGGAGTCCTTTGATCTACTTAACACATCTCCTTTACACATTGAATGCTGTGCATAGGTAACATGTCCGTATACATGTATGAGGGTGTTAACAGCGTGTTCGAGCACATGATGTGGGTTAGTTTATATGGTTGCTAGAAACACACCTGAGCTGCTCTACCAGTAAATGCACTTTGTGTGCAGCACAACCGGAATCACTGTGGGCTTTCTGGTTTCCTCCCGAGATACCATCAATGTGTGCACCTGGGCTCAGCACACGCAAGGTTAGCTGGGAGGCAAAGGGACAACGGGTGACCAGAGACACAGATCTTCTACGCTGTGAGTGAGGGCTTTTCTTCAGTCCCTGTGAGAGCCCATGCAATGCATATGACTTTCCAATGACATGGGTCTTCTCCTACACCCCTCTAACAAAACCACCACTGTGAGTTGCATCAGAGTACCCTACAGAAAGCAGAAACTCAACTGACAGGCAACAGCATCTTTCTTAACATGGTACAAGTATCACCAGCACTCCACAGATCAAATTTGTTTTCCTCTTTCAGTGAGCCATGTCATCCCCATGCAGATTTCTGCTTACTTTCTGCCTCTGCAGGCCACCGCTACCCTCCTGTCTTTTGCAGAGGACATGCCACCCATCCCCAGCTCCTCTTGGGCTGGGCCATGCTTGGAGTATGAACACTCCCTCCTATTCACTGCAAGGCATTGGGTGCCTTATGCTCCTGGTGTCCATCCTCTTCCTTCCTTCTTGACCAAGAGCCCTCAGATGAAGCCAATAACACAGTCTAACTTAGCAGGATGATATTTATGCTCTCAGGGCTGTTTTGCCCTCCTCTCTCTCAGAGCTGTCACCTCTCAGTGTTGCATCCTGTCCCCAAGTACTTAGTGCAGTTATGTCAGTGGATCTCTGGGATGGACTGGGTTCAACTCATGGACCTGTGGATTTGGACACAGGGACTTAGGTATGGATGGAGGTCCCTCCAGAAGACATCCCCACCCCATTGCAGCCATATTGTACAGCCCTTCCCAACAAGTGGAAAGCCTCCTCCATCCCACACCTGCTTTCCATAGAATCAGAATTGTCTAGGTTGGAATGGGCCTTTAAGATCATCAAATACAACCATCAACCTAACACTGTCAAAACCACCACTAAACCATGCCCCTCAGCACCACGTCTACCTGTCTTTTAAATACCCCCAGGGATGGTGATTCCACCATGTCCCTGGACAGCCTGTTCCAATGCTTGACAACCCTTTCCGTGAAAAAAAATTCTCCTAATATCCAACCTAAACCTCCCCTGGTGTAAATTGAGGCCGTTCTCTCTTGTCCTATTGCTTGTTACTTGAGAGAAGAGGTAGACCCCCACCTCGCTACACCCTCCTTTCAGGTAGTTGTAGAGAGTGAAAAGACAGTCCACACACCGGGGACTTTGCAGACCTGTGCCCCCAGACCGCTGGGTGCGGGTGCTCACCTGAGAGGGTTTCAATGTCCTGCTCAGCCTGTGCTTTAGTGTCTGGACATGTGTTAGCTTGCCTGGGTCCATGCATCACTCAGGGTGTTTGCAGTCCCCACTCCATGCCTGAAAATGAGTTCCTGGTGCAAGTGCCACTGTGCACGCACATACCGAGCAAGCATGGGGCTGCCTGTGAGCATCTGGGAGCTGCGCAAGCGAGTGTGTGGTGCCTCCCTCCCTCCTTCCTGGCGAGGCAGGAGAAAGCATTCCCACTGTGGATGGCCACTGCTAATGGCCCAGGAATCCTCAATGCAGCTGTTTGTTCTGGCACCAGCGCAGCAAGGTCCTGAAGTCAGTTGAACCGCATCGACTTCCCTGCCAGGGTCAGGTTTCAGAGTTATGTGATTTGGGGATGCCCCCACTGAATGTTTCCAGCACCTGGCCTCCGCCCCCTTCCCCGAGCCTGCCATCACTTCAGCTCGAGGGAAACCTAAGCCTTTTCAACAAGGGCAGGAGAACACGGCCGCCAGGAAAGTGATTTACAGCCCTGTGAAATCCCATCACCCAGCCAGCCCACGAGGCAACAGTGCTGCTATTGTGACAGCCAGTTTGGCAATAGCAGAGGACCCCTGGGCCAACCCCTCTTCCTCTGTTCCCTTCCTCCCCTTCCCTTCCCCAAACCCAGGTCCCATGGCCCTGTGACCCTCTGACATCTGGGGGACTTGTGCAGCAAAGTACATAAATGAGCTCCATGGTCTATGGTCTGGCTGGGTCTCTCGGAGCCAGTGTGTCTGGTGTGGGCATCACGCTGTTTAACCTCAGAAATCAGAGAAACTGAAACCAGGATGGAGTGGCAGGGTTACCTTCACAGTCCCAAGGGAGCACGATGTCCTTGCAGCTCAATTCAACCCACCCCATAGGAAGGTCTGTTCCAAGAACACAGGTGGTGGGGAGAGATGGGCTCCTCCACAGGGACACTAAGCCCTCTTCAGAGTATCCCATGGCAAGGAGTCCCACACCTGCTATATGAACTTCTGCATGCCCAGGTTCAGACCACTTCTGCAGGGCAGGATAGTGATGTCAACCCATGCCTCAGATCTTAGAGGAGCCAAAAGATGGTTTGTTGATGGTGTCTCTCTGCTCTGACTTCTGAGGCACCCAGGTGTACCTAGATTGCTAACGCGGCTCAGTCACTTTCTTTCACTCCAGGTGAAACGAATTTGGGCTGTTTAGTTCAGGAAGTCAAATGGAGCTCAGTGACAGACCTAGATACAGCAGGGAATGTGGTGAGAAATGGCAGAGCTCTGAAGAACCATCAAGATCGGTGGCAGCCAGGATGTTTCCAGAGTCCATGTATGACTTGGAACACAGACATGACCTATCTGCCTAGAGAAAAGAAGTGTGTGTCCAAGAGCCCCCAGTGGATCTGCGGTAAAGACAGGTATAGAAATCAACTTTCTCCATCTTATCCCACCAGCCTGATGATGACCAGCAAAGCTCTGTGTAAGTTCTGGTAAAGCTGGAAAACTTCTTGATACAAAACACTGTGGATGCTGAATGTTTAAGGGAAGGCTGGACAGATTAAGAAACAAACAAACAAAAAAAAGCCCCTCAGGTCCAATATGTCCATGGGAAAAAGAAGTCTTGCTCAGGAAGTCCCTGAACTTTGTGTGGTTTGGGTACTGAAAGGAAGCATTGCGTTGTGCTTGACCTGTTATATGTTTCCAAAGCCATCTGCTCTTGGCCACCTACAGAGGGAACCTTTGCTGAGCTGTAGGGCTTTTCTTTGTAGAAAAGCTGTGTAGATTAGTCTCTCTGCATGCTGCTCTCTTGGGTATGAGTTTTTCCTCTCAAGAGACCTAAAGCAAATGTATCTGGAGTACTGCACCAAGCAGGGCAGATGATTACTGTGTTTTCTGTGAGTTTTAGGAGCCCTTCAGGAAGGACTGCGTCCTGTTGTGCTGAAAGCTGTGTGAACCCAGAAAGGACCTGAGTAGGGTTTCCTCCATCCTACTTCAGAAACTGAAAGTATCTGAAAGTTAGATGTTTCATCTCGGCTAATCTCTGCAGGCTGCTTTTAGCCAGCTGAGAGAAACCAGTCCTGGATGAGGACAGATCAGCTTAGGAGAGATTTTGACAGCTGGATATTCCTTCGATGAGCTACATACGTGTGGGTTGGGGTGACCAGCTCAGACAGAAGTGTTTGTCTTTTTGACTTCTAGAGGAAGAAGTGTCTCAGCTTGAAAGACAGCTCAGCCCTTTCCACCTCCTCTCTGCTCTGAAGGAAAGCCCTCAGCCCCAGGGCTGAACCACAGACTGATGGGCAGACCCCAGTGCACATGCTTCTCCAAATGAAGACAGATGGAAGGACCTGCTGCCATTTCACAGGAGAGTGGTGGTGGTGTGGAGAGACCCAGGGAGCTTCTGGTATTACAGGGGGTTGTGTGGTGGATTGCAGGATGAGAAAAGAGGAGGTGGGCAGGGGGAAAGACCGAATCACTGTGCACTGAAAAGAGAGACAGGATTCCCACCAGGCACAAGCCTGGGGTGGTCCTCATGTCCTTGCGTCTTCCCTGCCGTGTCTACCAACTGGGTCTGCTCTGGTGGGCTGGTGCTGCGGATCCCCACACTGCTGCCTGGGGTGATTACTGACACGTGTACCTCTTATTTAACCATGTACCAGATGCACAGCAAATCTGTCCTCTGAGCTGGGTTTGGTTTGAACCGTTAAGTTTTTTCTAGAGTCTGGCCACCCATGTGCATGTTGGAGTGTTCCCGTTTAGAGAAAACATTTCATGAAGGGTTTGAAGGTGTATTTCAGCAGGAAGATGTTGTGACCTCTGCAATTGTAGTGCTTCCTCCTCCTCCTCCCCTGCCCTCCCTGCCCTCAGAGGGCCTGCAGAGCAGATCAATCCTGCTTCATAAATATTTCACCGACTACCTAAATGTGCACCAAAGAGACTCTTCACCACAGATCAGAATCCTGTCACCAGAAAATGATGCTGTGCCACCAGAACAATACCCAGACAAACCCCTGGGGTGCTGCCAGGAGATCAAGACACAGCACAGCAATGTGCCCTGGTGGCCAAGGAGGCCAATGGTGTTCTGAGGAGCATCAAGAAGAGTGTGGCCAGCAGGTCAAGGGAGGTCATCCTCCTCCTCTGCTCTGCCCTGGGGAGGCCACATCTGGAGTATTGTGTCCTGTTCTGGGCTCCCCCATTCAAGAAGGACAGGGAACTGCTGGAGAAAGTCCAGCAAAGGGCTACAAAGATGATGAGGGGACTGGAGCATCTTTCTTATGAGGAAAGGCTGAGGGACTTGGGGCTTTTTAGTTTGGAGAAAAGAAGACTGAGGGGGGCATCTCATCAATGCTTATAAATCCTTAAAGGGAGGGTGCCAGGGGGATGAGAACAGTCTTTTTTCAGTGGTGCCCAGTGACAGGACAAGCGGGAAAGGGCACAAACTTGAGCATAGGAAGTTCCATCTAAACCTGAGGAGGGACTTCTTTGCTGTGAGGGTGGCAGAGCAGTGGCACAGGCTGCCCAGAGAGGTGGGGGAGTCTCCCACTCTGGAGACATTCCAAACCCACCTGGCCACCATCCTGTGCAACTGCTGTAGGTGACCCTGCTCTGGCAGGGGGGTTGCACTGGATGATCTCCAGAGGTCCCTTCCAACCCTGACCAGTCTGGGATTCTGTGATCTCTCTGGCAGTGACTCCGTGTCTCTTTGTTATTGCGTGGAGAGGGGGATGGCTGCCAAAGGGGCCAGGGGATCTCCTTCTAACATGGTCCCTTGCCCCTTCCTCAGGAGATTTATCGCAGCTTATTTCTGTTGATAGGGAAAGACATGAAGAATTAACAGGGAAGGGTGCAGGGAGGTTGTCCATCCTGTTGATGCTGTGTGTCCTCTGCCTCTCATCACTCGAGAGGTTCAGAGCATCTCTCTATCCTTTCTCCAGCTGCTGTCTCCAGGGCAGCCTGGACCATCCCCATGTGGCAGCTGTAAATAGAGAAGGAAGGACTAGGCAGAGGCACAACTTCAAGCTGGGAGGATCACCTTCATCCTGGGGCTTCCTGCTCAAGGGTTCAGCCTTCCAGCAGCATCCTCCTCTGCAGAGGTGGCTGATACCCTAGACTTGCCTTGGCCTTGCTCTGTTCTGGCACAGTAACTAGAGCTTTCTCATGCTAACATAGTTAAATATCTCTCTGGCAGATCCCTCATGCGCAAGCGGAAGGGAACTTACATGAGCCGCATCTCCCAAGTTGGAGTCCCATCACCACTGACCAAATTTGTTCTACTTCAGGCCCACTGGGGGCCAGATCTGATCTCCCACTAAGAGCAGTTGTGTTTATTTCCATTGGCTCACAACCATAAGACTAAGAGCCCTCTCTTAACCTTTACTCCAGTCTTCTTGATGACACAAGAGGGTCATTGTCCTTGTCTTTGAAACAAGCTCTAGGACAAGGAGGAAAAGACAGCTAGGAGCAGGAACCCTGTCAAATTACGCCTTTCCTACTGATTCAATCACAGGACATTTTGAATCCTGGAACTGCTGAAACTCTACACAAACTTGAGACTGAAATATTCTGTGTTTTCTCAACGCACTTATTTCCCTGATCCTTCTTGAGTGCCAGTTACACCACATGGGCTGAGCACTGATGATGCGCTCTTGGGGTGAATGTTGTGTACATGCATGCAATACCTCTTGTCGCAGACCTGCTTTGTGTGATGATAAATCACTCCATAACCGCTTTGTGAGCGAGTAAGAAAGCCCAAGGGTGGTTGAGTGACCATCAGATTTTGAAGGCTGTAGACTCCTTGGGCAGCATTTACCCCCCTTCCTCCTGCAGTCGCCAGAGGCCATGTGCAGTGATGGTGCGGGGCTGAATTTTGAAGAGCGTAGCATGAAAATATCACTGCTGCAAGGACAATTTCATTTACCAACCTGATGACTTTTACAAGAAAATAATGTGTTATTTTCCTGCAAGGCAGACAGAAATATATGGTATCAGGCCTGCCTTTATTTCCCACCCTTCTGGGTATTAGCAAATGAGTCTGTCTCTTTCCAGTCTTCTGCCTCTTTTAGGTGCTTTACGCTATTAGATAAACCCGCAGTAGAAGGAAAGGAAATTGAATTAAAAATTGATCTGATCTACCTCCTGGGAGCTCAATGAAAGGCAACATCCCAGCATTTCCTGGGTAGAACAGGAGGAAGGAGAAATAATAACCCTTAAAAAGGAGGAAAAGAGGAGTGGGAGCATTAATTAGACTGAAAAGCTACACAGGTTGCACTGCCTATATACTTATTTAGTAGGTAGTCAGACGGGTGGTGCATAGGACTATCTAGATACGTGACAGATGATATTTCCAAAAAGCACTGGTGACCGAGGGAGCAGAACTGGCACCAGTTCAGAGGGGGCTGGTTTTCCCAGTCATGTGGATTCATACACAGGTGATAACGGCCCAGAGCTTTTGGAAAAAATCTATTGTTCTGGGGTCTGAACATGCGGCACTTTTGGAGGGCTCAAGTCTGCAGATCCTTGTGTGTGTCTGGAGAACGCACAGCAGCAAGGTCTGGAAACCAGGTCCAGATTCAGAGGATACAGAGTTCCTCATGGATCACCTGCCTTGAGCACAAACAGAGGCTGGTCCAGGTCGCCACTGTGTTCATGCACCCAACTCCCACACGCCCGTGCTCTGCAGTGACATTATGTGCCTACCCAGAAAGTCAGAACATGAAGAGTAAATAAACACGCCATAAACCACCACCAATACAGTAAACAGTGAAGATTAGAGGGAGTGATTTGGCTGGCCCGCATTAGCTGTTTTGCAGGGGTGTGGTGATGCAAAGCAGCTGTCACCGTGGTCATTCCCGTGAACAACCATCTTGTATTAGCCCAGCCTTGTGCTTGGGTCGGGGCATACTTGGGAATCTGCTCCGCCGCTTGCACTCTCAATGCATGTACACTCGGGACACTGAAGAATGTCTTCAAGATACTGTCATGCAAGCACAAGTGCCTGGCAGCTATGGGCTGTGAAAAAGAAACCCACTGAACTGAAGCCAGCTGTGGAGAATGTAATTACACAGTTAAACTCGGAGACCACTGACAGCCACATAACAAAGGAAACCCAGCTTCACTGGAGGCAAATTGCTTTTGTTCTGCTTGAGAAAGGAAGGTTTTGTTGACAGGTCAAATGCTTTCAGACAGGAACACTTAGAAAGAGTCGCACAACAATGTCTTACTCCATTAGATAGCTCTACCCAGGCTGATGGGCTTCCCTGTCCAAGAGGGCTGCCGTTCTGGGCTGGGACCATTAAAGTAACAAGTCAGCTCATCTCATCCTCCAGTCATCACCACCATCTGCAAAAAACCTCCAGCAGCATATTAAAAATGTAGTGATTCATTTAGGGCATGCCATTTGCTTCCTCCTCTCCTTTCCTGAATGGCAATTGCATGCAGAGGGGACTGTCTCGGGGTTTCTGCAGATCCTGATCAGGTTTCTTTACTCTGTCCTCCTCTGGGCAGTTGTCTTAGAGAAGGAAGATAAAATTAAACAGGTCTTGGGTACAGAGGGGAAGGTGGAGGTGGTGGGCTGAGTGGTCTTTGGGAAAATCATATCACTGCTGAACTGTTAGAAAGACAGGTCTGCTGGGAAAGACCGTGTCCATTTTCTTAAACAAATGCAGCACAAGCTCTGTTGTAATTGCTTTGGCGAGGTGCTGGAGCTGTTTTAGAAACCCTCAGTGACAGACAGTCTCTCTCCCTTCACAAGGCAGTCTGCTCCCTTGCCCTAATATCTTCTCTTAGCAAGCTTCTCCTGAGATTTAATGCAATTTCCTTTGCTGTAATCTAAGGTCATTACCTCCTATCCCTGAGGAACATTTTTTCCCCTTTCTTCCTCTGTGCAGAAGTGTGGTGGGTTGACCCTGGCTGGACACCAGGTGCCCACCGAAGCCGCTCTATCACTCCCCCTCCTCAACTGGACAGGGGAGAGAAAATATAACGAAAGGCTCGTGGATTGAGATAAGGACAGGGAGAGATCACTCAGCAATTGCCCTCCTGGGCAAAACAGACTCGACTTGGGGAAATTAGTTTAATTTATTACCAATGAAATCAGAGTAGGGTAATGAGAAATAAAACCAAATCTTAAAATACCTTCCCCCCACCCCTCCCTTCTTCCCAGGCTCAACTTCACTTCCCATTTCTCTCCCTCCTCCCCACCAGCAGCACAGGGGGACAGGGAATGGGGCTTTTGGTCAGTTCATCACACGTTGTCTCTGCCCCTCCTTCCTCCTCAGACGGAGGAGGACTCCTCACACTCTTCCCCAGCTCCAGCGTGGGGTCCCTCCCATGGGAGACAGTCCTCCGTGAACTTCTCCAACATCAGTCCTTCCCATGGGCTGCAGTTCTTCATGAATTGCTCCAGTGTGGGTCCTTCCCATGGGGTGCAGTCCTTCAGGGACACACTGCTCCAGCATGGGTCCCTCATGGGGTCAAAAGTCCTGCCAGCAAACCTGCTCCACAGTGGGCTCCTCTCTCCACAGGCCCACAGGTCCTGCCCAGAGCCTGCTCCAGTATGGGCTTCCCACGGGGTCACAGCCTCCTTCATGGGGTCCTCCATGTGCTGCAGGTGGATATCTGCTCCACTGTGGACCTCCATGGGCTGCAGGGGGACAGCCTGCCTCACCATGGTCTTCACCACAGGCTGCAGGGGGATCTCTGCTCTTGTGCTGGAGCACCTCCTCCCCCTCCTTCTTCACTGAACTTGGTATCTGCAGGGTTGTTTCTCTCACATATTCTCACTCCTCCCTTTGGTTGCTGCTGCACAGTTTCCCCCCCCCTCCTTCTTAGATATGTTATCCCAGAGGTGCTACCACCCTTGCTGATGGGCTCGTCCTTGGCCAGCAGCCGTTCCATCTTGGAGCCAGCTGGCATTGGCTCTGTCGGACGTGGGAGAAGCTTCCAGCAGCTTCTCCCAGAATCCACCCCTGTAGCTCCCCCACTACCAAAACCTTGCCACACAAACCCAATACAAGAAGCCTTTTATGTGTTGGAAGGCTGTAATCATGTGTCCCCTTGATCTTCTCTAGACTAGACGTCTTCTCTCCTCAGCCTCACAGATCATGAGTTCTCTGTCGCTCCTGGGGCACCTCAGGACACAGCTGGGTGTCTGCACAGATGACCTTTGCACTTGCTATAAGGAGTTTTATGGCAACTGAAGAATGTTGTTATTATTAATGTCTGCAGCCAAAGTTAAAGATTTCTCAGTTATTCTGGATGTAGGATGTGGAGATTCTAGAAGGAAGGTATCAAGGTCTCAACCTTGAATTCAGACAGGCAGCATCAAAAGCGGAGGATGTGATTTGTCAGCCTTTGATGCTGAGGACGTGCCTTGCCATGTTCTTGCCATGTTCTGAGTGAGACTGTGGGTCTCATGCAGGTCCTGGAGACGTTTCTTCAACGTACACACACACTTTATATAGATAGGCTGGCAGCTACAGACTGCGAACAGGAAACCCACTGATGTGAGGGCTGCTGTAGTAGCTTCATGGGCCTGTGGAAACCCAAACAAGAGGTGGCAATGAGTCATTGCCTGCCAGAATGGGACAAAGTCACTTCCTCCAGTGGACAGATGAGAAAACATTATTCCTGGACTCTGTCACCTAAGAGTGACAAGACTGCTCAGCAACTGTGAACCAAAGGGATGCTTATGGCAGATGCATAACATTTGAGCCAAAAATCTTCTAATGTGTCCTCAACAACTTGATGCAGACTGTGCTTGATGGAGGTCCTTGGTAAGTGGATAAGGGCTAAGCACATCTTTGTCATCTGATGAACCTTCTCAAGCCCACCGTATCTTTCCAGGGAGGGAGAAGGATGGTTCTTAACAGCATTGGCAGTGCTGGGCTGCAAGAACTGTGGAGTGACAATGCATTTGTGAGACATCAGCTAAAGTCAGGAGGCGGCAGCTTTGAGAAACTCTTGTGGCATGTGGTTAGATTAATTGCTGCAAGATGTTGTAGCATAGAGGACTTGCAACGATTGAAGTCATGATCAAGCCAGACTTTCTTATGGAAGAGTGACCCACTGAGGATAACTCAAAGCAGAGACCCCAAGGCTAGCTCACAAGTTAGGTGTGTCAGTGGAGTGGACTCATCTCTGACTTTCTCCTGCGGGCAAAGCATTTTTCTCCTTTAAAGAGTTCTGGAATTTGCTGGAGTCTTTGAACTCTCATGACTACATCCCATTAAACGCTCTGCTTTGTTGCCTGGTAATTGGCAGGTCTCTGACCTCTGCCTGAAGGAGCTGCAAAACCATGCTTGGTTGTGATACCCTTGATCTTGAATTCTTACATCCTGCCTTTGATTCTGGCCAGCAGTACCTGCTTCAGATGAAGGCAAAAGAAATTTTGTGATACCCAGCTATTAAATAGTCTTCCATTGGAAGAAACAACTTCTTGGCCTTTATTTAGAGCAGACTGGTTTATGTCCTGAAGCACTGTAGTATGTCCCCAAAACGTTATCGAGGTCATATTAATAGTACTTCTATCCATTTTTATGCCCATACTTGAATCCTCTCTACCTCTGGTTATAATGTGGTCTTACGGCAAAGAGTTCCACAGATGAAATGTGTATTTGCATACTAAAAAACAGCATGAGGGAGGCATATTTTACCCCAAAGCTACCAGAGGCTGCTACTCCTAAACATTCAAAAGTTTCATAGGCTTTTTAATGAGAAATAAGAAGAGACAGCAGACAGTTTTGGAGAGAACAAACTGATACCCTGCATGAACTCAGCTTATCCTGCTCAGCTGACCAGGAGTCTGAAACAATATCCATGAGCACTCAGATGCAGAGGGAGAGGAAAGATAGTTATTTCAGAGCGGCTGCTGAAACCACAATGCTGTCGTGCGCAGTTCCCGTTGTTATGATCTCTCAAATCCATTAACTGCGATTCTTTTACATGCACACCCCCTCCCATCCTGGGCTGATTTGCAGCAGAGGCAATGAGAAAGCAAAAAGCTCTGGCCAGACTCCGTCCTCTACAGGGGCAACCAGACACTGAGAAACACCAGCCCCCATCCTCATTTTCCCCTCAGATCATCCGCTATTGCCCTGCTGGTGTCAAACACCTTTGACCAGGTGTTGGCATAGCCAGAGTGTGCAGGAGATGCAGATCTCCGTTTATGTTCTCCCATCCATGCTGAGGATCCTTGGTGACTGAAAATAAATAAGTCCCATCTGAAAGGAGACACTAGATTCACACAATAGATTTTGGAGGGGGAGGACAGGAAGATGTTATTTTTGGCCGCTTGCCTACAGCAAAACCAGGCACCACTCTAAAGCCAATAGATCTGTATTAGTGACTCCGGTGGGAGGCACAGGCTAGAGATTTACATCAGTATTTGTAGGACAAACACATTTTGAGGCCACAGATAAGAGTCTGTAACTGTTATGCTTATCTTTATGCAGGCTTGCAGCAAAACACATCTCTCCTCTGAGGAACTTATGGCTCAGGGCCCAGAAATTAAGGTGTAAAGTTGTTTTGGTGATCACTCCCCCGGATTTCAGTTCGTACCTAGACGCTTCGAGAGCCAAGCCTAAAGGAGCAAGTTGGACAAAGGATATAAGAGCCAAAAAAGGAAGGGGCTTCTCAAAGTCACCCCAGGGTGATCGGCTGAGCCAGAAATAGCACACAGGTTATTTTGGTGTGGAGCCATCTCCATCCTCAGCCATATAAAGGTTAAGCATCTAACCTAGCGTGTTGTTCAAGGCTCTTTCTGTAGCCCACAAAGAAAAGCAGGAACAACCGGCAGGCGATACAAACCACCTTACACGGGATGAGAGGAGAGGCTTGACTGACATAATGGCTATAGAAAAAACCTCAAGAAATAGTTTTTAAAAGGCTAGAAAAGGTGAGATTAATCCCACTTGCTGGTCTGTGGCTCAACAGAGGCCAACAGCACGCTCAGTTTCTGTCTAGGCTGGTGTTCCCATGCCACGGTCCACAACAGCCAGTGGCTGACCAGGTCTTGACAAGTGATTTCCAGTTTCTCTACAGACCCAGAGCAAACACTAGAATTTTTAACTAAAGGTCAGAGGATTCAAATCACTGTGGTCCAAAGGAAATATTGGTGGCTGACTGTTTCCTTGGCCCCAGAAATGTGAAAACTAATGACTGAGCAGTGGCTTTCAACATTTCTCTGTCATTTGTGAGCCCTTCACCATTTCTTGGTGGAGGTGTGGTCCTTGTATCAAAACTGCACGTCTATTAGTGACAGACTTCAGGATTTTTATCCACCTTTCACAAAACCTCTCTGTGCCCATCATTGCCAATGAAGCTGAGGACTGCACACTCAAAACCACGGAGGTATGGCCTGAAATAGCACCTACTGTTTGTGGTTCTAGATGTTCCTGAAGAAGACGGGAGTCCATGGTGTAACTGTACCAGCCACTCTTCAACATTACATGAAAATGCAGGGACAGGGGCTTGCCATGGTTTCCTCAGAATCATAGAATCATAGAATTGTTGAGGTTGGAAGGGACCTTTAAGATCATCAAGTCCAACCATTAACCTAACCTGACAAAAAACACTTCTAAAACATGTCCCTCAGCACCACTTCTACCCTTTTTTTTAAACACCTCGAGGGATGGTGAATCCACCACCTCCCTGGGCAGCCTATTCCAATGTTGGGTAACCTTTTCAGTGAAAAAAATTTTCCTAATATCCAATCTAAACCTCCCCTGGCTTAACTTGAACCCATTTCCTCTCATCCTTTCACTTGTCACTAGGGAGAAGAGGTCAGTCCCCATCTCTCTACAACCTCCTTTCAGGTAATTGTAGAGTGATAAGGTCTCCCCTCAGCCTCCTCTTCTCCAGGCTAAACAGCCCCAGTTCCCTCAGTCGTTCCTCATAAGACTTGTCCCTCAGACCCCTCACCAGCTTTGATGCCCTAAGTCTCTGCTCAAGCAGACATTTTCCTCCTGGTCTTTGAAGTCAGTAGGTTTATTTACAACCAGATAAATGGCCTTTTTCTGGCTTTTTTCCCCCCAACAAAAACATTTTTAAAATTTTATTTAAAATGCACCACTAGATTTGAAGCCCAGTATCCTGGACTGAAAGGAAGGATGGAAGGATGGATACAATTCTCAGCCTCGCTGCAGTCTTTGAGGGATTTTTATTGGTAACTACCGCTTGCATTACTACAGCAGCTGCTGGTTTTGCCCAGGAATTGGAACTGTCCAGAAATTACTACAGCATAATCACTTAGGCCAAAATCCACCACATGTACCTGAGCTGTTCTAGGGTGAGTCCCTCCAGCTTAGTCAACAGAGAAAGACAGACTCTGCTTGTGAGGGGTGATGCACCCTTTCCAGGTCTCTGTCCTGCTCTACTGACCACAGAGAGGAAAATCCCAAATCTTGCTTTGCCAGAGGCTGTTCAGTGGCAAGAAACAAGGTGTCGAGTGCAACGTGATGCCCTGCAGTAATTCGCTTGGCCTCCTGCTCCTGCTCCACGGCTTCCTGCTGGTCCTGTGCCATGTCTACCTGTCCTTGGCAGATATCTCGGACAGCCTGGGTGCCTCTAGGTGACTACATGAAGGCAAATGAATTGAGCCTTCATTGCCTATGTAGAGTGAACTGAATCTCTCCTCAGGCTCATTGCTGTGCTGGCTGGAGCTCCACGGACAACCTCAGACCACAAAGCCCAGGTAGACACCTAGACATCTCAGAGCAGGCAAGAGGAGTCTCCTGCCAAGGGTGCCCAAGGGAAGGGGGGATGAACATGGACCAGAGAACAAGGCAATCTTTGCCTCTAAAAGCTTCCAGCTTAGCTCCAACACAGCCAAGAGGAAACAGGAGCACTTGGAAGAGAAAGCAGCTTCCTAAGTATTCCCCTGTGAGATGCTCACACAGCTACTTGCAATGCCTGTGCTCACTTAGTCCAAGACAGTCTCTGCATTCCCCAGAGACCACTTTTGGCTCTGGGGTTCTTACTGTGACTGTCCTTTTTTAGTCACATTCAGGACTCCTTTTATTTATTTATTTATTTATTTTTAATTTTTAATTCATGCACAAAATGCAGGGTTTTGCTCTTTCCAAAGGCACGTTCCCCCAAATCTAAACACGAAAGCTTCAACGTCAAGATTGAACTCTGAACATCACAAATGCAACAAAAGACCAAATCATCCCCAAAACACTGAACAAATGAAAACAATTTTCTTTTGAGGCATTTGCAGGAGAACACCTATTCATACCCAAACAAAGCAAACAGCAGCAATCCCCAGAGGAGTAAAAACGCATGAGATTATTGTTTTCTTTTAATTTGCCCTGATACTTTCCTTTACCACGCAGTGACTGGCTAGGTGATGAACACGAAAAACAGCAAAAGTGCTTTTACGTAACTCCCCCGAACTCTTTAGACATCTACTTAGTCAAGTCCTTCCAGAGGATGACTTGCTGAAGAACTTACAGGAAGGAGATAATAGTATTTTCCTACTCATTTCCCCCTACCCTTTAAGTACATGGGTACCCAGCCATGCATCAGGACTATGAGTTTTCACTCCTTTATCTGCTGTTCTTTTAAGTTTGGTTTTCTTTGAGCCTTAGCTTCTGGAGTCATGTGGTGCAGGACACACAGCTCACATTTAAAACAAAACCAAGCATTGACCTGCCATGGCAGCAAAAAAGAAGCTGGAGATGATCAACTCCTGAGTGCCAGAATAAGGGGAGAAAAGAGAAGTAGAAACTTCCCCTTTTTGAAAAGCTTATGATATTTTAAGCAACTGTCATAATTTTGGGAATATTTTCCAGCTGTTGTCATTCAAATGGGTTGCTAAGGTAGTGTTTCCTTCACTGCAGCAGTGGGTGCTACCTGCAACCCTCTTTCATTAGGAGGAGAAAGAGATGTCCATTGTTCTGCAGAGGCTGAAGGGTCCTTTTTTTCTACATGGCAGAGGGGAAAAGACTTACAAGGTAAATGTTGGCATCAACTGGCAAAACAAATTCAGAGCAGTGTTCACGGAAACCGGGAAGCCTTTGAGAACATCTTGCTGATGCCGCTAACCATGATTCCATAAATGCAACATTATTGTCTTAAAAACAGGGTGGATGGCCTAAAGCCCGCTGTGGTTAAAAGATGCAATAATAAAGCTACAAAAGTAGAAACACATAAAGAACAGAAAAAAAGAGGAGAAAGATGCAACGCAAAGCCAACAGGACTGGGCTTTGCCTTGTAGCATGGCCTAGCACCTCCCATTTAGAGGGGGCTGATGGTTGCCAAGACCACAGGCAGAAGCAGCTTGTGTCAGTCCGCACTGATGGGACCTAGTAGACAGACACAGAGTCCCTTGTGGACTTCAGCTTGCCTTGCTGCAGATATCCATGGTATCATGAGCTCACCACCCAGGCTCTCCCAAGAGCAGGGCAGAAATCAGTGACCTCATAGTGTCTTATCTGCTCCCCTTTAGGTGCTGCTGTAGCGTCTGTCTCCTTGCTGGATCTCTGCTGCCTATGGAGGAAAACTGAGTTACCCCCCTCCCTTGGAGGTGGAGAAGCTCCATCTTTTAGAACGGCCTTCAAAAGGAGGTGAGATCCATCTCATCGGACTTCCAAGCAAATTGGACAGTGTCATGGTCAACCCCATGCTTGCTATGAGGACTCCTGCCTCCCTCCAGGCAGCGCAGACAGAAGGGAAAACGCAACTTTGCATAGCCAAGGTGTCCCCATGAATCCCTCACAGCATGCTCAGGTCTTGATCGCAAACACAGACCCTTCTCTCTCCTTACACTCCCCACTCCTCGAGTCTTGTGCATTTGCAGTGTGGTGTTATCGTCCCTTTCCCACCCTGAGATGCAGTCGTGCTGGACATGGCTGGGCCAGCTCTCCTGCTTGTGTTGTCAGGGATTGGGAGGATGGAGGGGTGGATGGGAGCTCTGAGACAAGGGACCACAGAATGCTTCTCTGAGGGCAGTCCCCAGATGTGGCTGCACCCTGGATGGTGTATGTGACTTGCCATGGCAGATCCCCTGATCTTCTCCCATCCTGTCAGCTCACCTGTGGTGTCCTGTCATGAGCAGGGAGCAACCAGGACGGAAAGTTCTGCAAACTGCCCGAGTGGACCCAAACCTGAACTCCTGACAATTTTCCTTAGACTTTATAACACCTAATATCATCTAAAAGCCAGAGGCAGCTGAGAGCCTGTTTCGTGCTGCCTTGGAAAGCAAAGCAGCCTCAATCACAGGGACAATGAAGGGGCCCTGTCTCCTCCGGTTCTGTCTTCCCAGGAACAGAAATTCCATTTATTTCTTTCCCAAGCTCCTGGCACAGCCTTTAGGGCCCTGCCTTCCCACACTTCTCTGCTACTTCTCCTGCCTGGTTGGTGCAATTAATTTTCATGCTCTTATCCCCACTTTCTTGCCAGCACTTGTGGGAAGGGATGAGCAGCAAACTCCCTGCACAGAAGATGCAAGAGGCAAGGCAAAGGCTCAGCAGGCGGGTTATAAAGCAGGCAGCCCTCTCCTCTCGTACTCCTGCAGGCAGAGCCACCAGGAAATCTGCAGAGAGGGTTTCTTTCTTTCTTTCTGTTTTTTTTTTTTCCTCCTCTTCCCTTCTCCTTTCCTTTCCCACCCCCATCAGCAGCCACCTCCCAAGCCCGTCCCCCGGCACCGTGCCTCCTGGAACGTCGCAGCTCTGCTCTTTCATGAGCAGTGTGTGGTATTATGACTCCGGCGATGCCGAGCCCTGCCAGCACGCCTCAAACCACAGGTATCTGACCCTGTCCCAAGCCCCGTAACACTGATTAATGTCCTGATTCACAACCCGATAGGATCGGCACCATCGGTGGCCGCGATGGGACACCACCCCACTCCCCTCTCTCTCCCCTCCTCCCTGAAGACCCCTCTCCCTTTGCTCAAGGAGGAGGGGGGATCCATTCCAAAAAAACCACCCAGCAGCAACTGCGGGCAGGGAGCACGGGAGCTGCCAACGGCGGCCGGGAGCTGTGCATGGTCGGGGTGCCGTTACAACAAGGCCAGCTCTGTGATTACGGCACATTAAGCTCTCAGTGTGGTGCAGGCAGCTCTGGGGCATGACGTCCTCCCAGCTCCAGCCAGTCAGCTCCGGCATCCCCCTCCGTCTCCTCCTTTTGCTGAGTATGGGGGGGGAGACACTGAAGGGTTTGACATGCTGCTCACCTGGAGCTGAGGGCAGCCATGGCCTCAGAGCCACGGGGGAAGGCGCGGCGGGGAGAAAAGCTGCGGTGGCTGTGCATGCCTGGGCGGGAGATGGAGGGGAGGGAGGAGGAAGGTCCCCAGAGTGAAAAACACAGGCTGCAAGCCATTGCAAGAGGCCAAATCAGCCCTGGAGCATGTGGCAATGGGGCATCCATGCATCTTACTGTTAGGATAGAGGAATCCCCACACTCCAGGGGTACCGGGTGGTGGCTGGTGATGGGATTCCCAACAGAGCCCTGTTTCGGGACTGTTGATGCCTTGGATATGACTGTAGCAGGGATCCAGCAGGCAGCCATAGAATGGGACTTGCTGCAGTGTGGGATCCTTGCCCATGGGACCATAAGCATCACCTAATCCCATGCAAGAAAATAAATCATCTGGGTCCTGTTGTCTGTCCCCTTTGACCACGCCCACATCCATATGTCTACAAGGGTGGTGAGACACTGGCCCAGGTTGCCCAGAGAAGCTGTGGCTGCCCCATCCCTGGAGGTGTTCAAGGCCACGTTGGACGGGGCTTGGAGCAACCTGGGCTGGTGGGACGTGTCCCTGCCCATGGCAGGGGGGTTGGAACTAGATGATCTTTAAGGTCCCTTCCAACCAAAACCATTCCATGACTCTATGATTCTATGAATATCTTTTTCCCAAAGCAGTGTGCCCTCATCCAAACCACCTCCTACAGCCTACAGTACACCTGAAATGTGCCCAAGCCTTATTTGGGGTAGTGCAAGCTGGTAAGAGATAAAGACAGGCCAGGTAGTGTGCTGGCAGTAGAACAGCATGGAGGATCGCAGGACAGCACTTCAGCCCTGGCCTGTCTATTTTTGCTAAGTTAAGGCAAAGCCCTGTCAGCTGGGCACTCCTCTAGGCAGTGCCAAAGACTTGTCTGTCCTCTCTTGTCCATCCTTCTCCCTGGGCTGGAGGAAGAGTCCTGGTCCTCAATGCCTTCTCTCCCTTGGCCAGTTCAAATAGAGCCTCTTGCCCCATTAAAGCACTGCCAGCCCTTGGGATGGGACATGTCCCCTCCCTGTATGTTGCCCCGTTCCAGGGTTCAAATACCAACCTAAGGCTTTAAGCTAAGGTCTTGGACCCTCCCCAGAATGGTCTTATCTCCTGCCACGTCATGACCTGTCTTCACTGGAAATATCCTCTTTGCATCCCAACAAGGCAGAGATATCAACGTTGCCTTCGTGAGCACCATCTGTTTCCAGCCAGGAACAAGTGATTTCTAGGAGGTGTGGGACCTGTTCCAGTGTCTGTCGCTCCTCTTCCCCAATCTTGCAGCAACAAGGCTGGACGAGGAGACACAAAATGCTGGGAATTTATGGGCTAAAGAGCCCTCTCTTCCCAATTAATTCTGCTTTCCATTGCCCTGCAGGCTTCCTGGGAAACATGGACTTCCCAATCTGATGTTTTTGGAGGTGTGAACTACAAATCTTTGCCTGGTCCACTTTCTACAGGGTGTTAACTCTGAACCCTAAGGAGGCACTTCCCAGTGGAGTATTCTTCCTTTCCATTTCATTTTAGATGTCTGTTTTGAAAGCTGGGGGCTTAGGGCCAGAAGTAGGGTAAGGAACAATGGTGTTACCAAGAGGCAAAGGGGAAAGTGGTGAATAAGGAAACCCAGAAAAGAAGCAAAAGCTACTGCCGCAACAGTGAGACAATGCCTAATTGTTCTTCTGGAGGACGAACACTGCTGATAATGAAGGCTGCCACTGTCAGCAGAGTAGAAGGGAGTTAGGCAGCAGGCTGGGAAAGGAGTTGCACACCCAGGTCTACTAGATCTCTGTGCACACCCTACGGGCTCTCACCCATGCAACCCACCCCCCCACACCCACCCCCATCAACAATGCTGACAACTATTATGCAGCAAATTTGGCTGCTTTACAATTACAGGAGTGACGGGTGATTCACCTCTGTGTCAGCACAAACAGGAAAACTGGCAAATGGAAGGATGCAGGGGTCCACCTGGGCTGTCTGCTCCTCCTCCACCTCAGGCCTCTCCTCCACCCAGCCCAGTTTATGGGATGGCAGTCAGTTCACCCTTTGGCTTGGCCGTTGTTCTGCTTATCTGGGTAACTCAGAGCCCTTATCGCCCCAGGAAGAACTGAGTCAGGTCAGCCAAACACATGCCCGCGTTGACCCCCATGGAGATCCTCTTTGTGTTCAGACTTGTTGGCACAGAACCAGGGCTGGATCCTTACCTGGGTGCAAAACAAGGACTGACTGTTCCATTTTCACCAGCTGAAGCATACTCCCCTCCCCCTGCTCCTCCATAAACCTGAGTCATCTTTTGCTGATGACAGAGTAAATTAGGAGTACACAGTAGCTGTGACTTTGAATGGCCTCATTTCCCACTTCCAGTCCTACAAAATATGTGCAAAAGACACTTATAGTTCAATTTGTTGATCACACTGACGTTGCCAACGACACCAAGGGATGCAAGGGCAAAATCAGTATAAAAATTTGGGTAGAATTAAAAACAATCATCTATTGCACAGTCTGCTTTAAACACTGATGATAAATTTGCTCAGATCTCTTAGATTCAGACATCATGATTTGGCATCCTTTAAGAATGGACACAAATCCACAGCTGAATTCAGCCCTGTGCTGTGGTTTGAAAAATCCAGCCTTCCGGCATGCTTATCATCCTTCCCCACCACCACCATAGCCAGAAACAAGAGCGACATTCCCCCCTTTCAGATCCACCACCCCCCCACCCCCACCCAAAACTGCTCATGTTTAAATGCTTTCAAGAAGGCATTAATTGCACAAGGCAGCCAGCCACAAAAGAAGCTACTGAAGCATGGCCGAACATGGTTTGGAGAAGCATCTGGAAACTGGGGGCTTGTCATCTGACCCAGATCTCTCAATTTGCAGAACCTTCTCCCTTCCCGTCCCGATGCAACCCAGGGCCAGGAGACCAGGACCAGCATGTGCCAGCTGGGCTTCTCCAATTTACACTCTGGCTCTCTCCTTATTTCCCTGCAGTGACACTGATTGACATCAGATGAGATTCACTTGGCCCTTCTGCACTCCACAGGAACACCACTGATTTACGCCAGCAGAAGGCTCCGGCCCCTTGAGCTTTGTGGTTTCTATGATGAGGTTAAGGCAAATCACAGAGAAAATCTGATCCCAGGAATGCAACAACAAAAAAAAATAACAAACATGCTTCATTGTGGTGGTGAAAGGCTGATGGAGAAACACCAGTCATGGTGGGAAATGAACTGGAAATGAAACTGGTATTCCGCAGCAGGATCATATGGTGGGACGCTCCGAGATTATTTAACAATGTTATGGCATGAGTCAGAGCCGTACAGTTATACCCACACGCTCACTTGTATATACACACACACATCACAGTTTTGCACCAAATGCTGTGTCTTTGTCAGCTGAGAAAAGAAGACCTCGAGGCCCACCCAGGTTCTGTGGGGTGCAGTCACAGATGATCTGCGGCGGGATGCTCTGCAGCTGAGTTGGTCCCTTGAAGGCATGGGGCAGCTCTGAAATGCACGAGTACCCATTGCTGACATCTAAAGCCAAGCAAGGGACATCAGCCCTCTCCTGCTTTGGCCCCTTCCAGTGGGTTGCCTGAGTAAAGGGTTCTGGTAACTTAGCACAAGTGAAAATAAGCCACGTCTGCGTTAGATACAGTGCATCAGACCCTCTGACCACCTACTGGTGTGTGTTTTAGTTACCATGACTATTTAGACCGGGAAAACGTTTCCACCTCAGTGCTATAGAGCCATGTCTCTCTCTTTTATTCCTTTTCTGGGAAAAAACAATAAAAATAAACCATGTTTGTAAATGCACAGAGTCCACTTCCACTCCCCACAAGTCCTCCTTTGCTGCACACGTGGAGCAAGAAATGCCTGCAAGCACACAGAAAGTCAATGGGAGAGCTACATCTCAACTCCTGGTCTCCTCTCCTTACTGAAGAGGTCATTTTCGAACAAGCAATTCAGTAAGTGTAACCTCGAGGGCACTGGAAAAAACCACACAAGCCCAGAGAAAACTTCGGGGATATCAACTTGAAGAGGTTAAAAGGCTTCATAAGCCGATGGTTCTTGATAAGCCAGCAATTCTAGCTTTTGAAGCTCTATATGTTGGCTGACTCTTAGCAGTCCCACCTCATATCAGCTCTCTGCCACTTTTATTTTAATTTTTTTTTTTGGTTGTATCCTTACTGAGCTGAGTGAAATTGCTAACCCCGAAATGGATACGCTACGTAATGTTGCTTTATTGATCTTACTCTTCGAGTGCAGCCAGGAGAAACAGGTCATTTCCGTGCAATCACTCGCCATAGCCGGTGTCTCAAAGCTACTTTAGCTCTGATTGCTCAATGTCTGAAAGCAGAAGCGGTTTGGGATGCAGGAGTCGAGAAGAAAGTCAAGGTAGCGGTGAGGCACAGCAGCGGTTTAGGCAATAAAAGTGGGATAGACGAAAAAAGCATGTGAACTTCATGGACAACAGTCCAGTGGTCTCACTGAATTTCAGAATTTGGTTTCTATCTTTGCAAAACAAAAGAGGCTACTAACTATTTACTCCTGGGGGAGATCAGGTGTTGCCAAATGTGTTTCAATTCACAAGAGCAATGAATTAATTACCCATGGTTTCTTGCGGCTGAGCAATCGCAGGAGCCCCTGGCCCCACTGTGTCACTAAATAAAGTGGGTTATTCTCACGTCTTGCTGGTAACGGAAATGGCAATAACACGATCTGGGTGCAAGTGAGCCTGCACGTGAGCCAGAGCCAGCTTTGTCTTTTGGTGGGCTTCCATGTGCCTACAGGGAGTGGCCTGAATACAGCCCCCTGTGCCTTCCAGGTTGGTCAAAAATGTTGATTTCTTTCTCCCTAGCCTTGTGAAAGAAAGGCCAAAAGCAGAGACAGAAATGACAGAGCTGGCTGTCATCACAATGGGGAGATGTTCCCCTAATGGCACAGCGTGGGAAAGCGAAGCTGAAGTTCAGCAACAGGCTGAGAGAGTTGGGATTGTTCAGTCTGGAGAAGAGAAGGCTCTGGGGAGACCTTATTGCGGCCTTCCAGTACCTAAAGGGGCTACAGAAAAGCTGGAGAGGGATTTTTTACAAGGGCATGGAGTGATAGGATGAGGGGGAATGGCTTCAAACTGGAATAGGGGAGATTTAGATGAGATATTAGGAAGAAATTCTTGCCTGTGAGGGCGGTGAGCCCCTGTCCCAGGTTGCCCAGAGAAGCCGTGGCTGCCCCATCCCTGGAGGTGTTCAAGGCCAGGTTGGACGGGGCTTGGAGCAACCTGGGCTGGGGGGAGGTGTCCCTGCCCATGGCAGGGGGGTTGGAACGAGATGATCTTCAAGGTCCCTTCCACTATGATTCTATGATTCAAACGGTGCTCCTGGGTGCAGCAGTCCCAGCCTTCTTGGGTAGAGCAGGGCCAGGGTGCTTCCAGCTTCTGAAGCTCTCCTTCTCCTCCTGAGCTAAGAAATGTCCCACTCTGTGTCTGCTACCAGCACCATTCCTGTGGTTAGCGTATGGGATGGGCCTGGGGCTCTCCTGGGATGCTGCAGTCCCTTGAGTGCTCAAGGCATATAAATCAGGTGAATAAATTAAGGCGATAAGATGATGATTGAATGACTTACCAGTCATCCTAAACAGTGACAGAGTCCCCCAAAGCCCCACTGAGTCTCAGTTAATTGATCATTTGTCCTCTGCTACGTACCCAAGAGGTGGTAGTTCTCCACCATCTGATGCTCCTTACAAAGTGCCTCATCCCTTAACCTGCTGCAAGCATGAGCTAGCTTTTGCATACCACCCACTTTTCTGTTAAAACATACCAAAACCCACCCCCATTTAGGTCTCAAACCAAAGTTCAGTGAAGGGAAGAGAAGGTTTTCTAAGGACACCTAGTGACTTTCAGACCTGCCTTTACAGATACAACTGAGGCTGCTTCTTGCTCTCAGTGTGGCAAGACCAAGCAGATAAATACACTGAAATTCTTGGTGAGAGGGGAAGGGAGACTGAAGTAAAGATAACATCGAGGAACCCTGATTAGCTACAGGGCAGTCATGTGAAACACGAGATAACCAGCCTGCCTTGCGTGCTGAGACAGCAACTCCTGTCTCCAGCCCTTGCCCCAGACACTCATCTAGGAGGAGATCTTTTTTGAGAGGCCACCTCTCCTTTTGATGAGCTGCTCTTATCTGACAGACGTCTGATCCTTGAGGTCGTTAGGAGGAAAGACGCAAAGATACCAAACACCTTTTGACTGTGAAGGTTCATTTCTTCTGCACTTTGACAGGGTCGGAGAGGTGGGCTAGGGCAGGCTGGCTGCATTGCCTAGTCAGAATCACAGAACGGTCAGGGTTGGAAGGGACCTCTGGAGATCATCCAGTCCCACCCCCCTGCCAGAGCAGGGTCACCTACGGCAGGTTGCACAGGACGGCGTCCAGGCGGGTTTGGAATGGCTCCAGAGTGGGAGTCCCCCACCTCTCTGGGCAGCCTGTGCCACTGCTCTGCCACCCACACAGCAAAGAAGTCCCTCCTCATGTTTAGATGGAACATCCTATGTTCAAGTTTGTGCCCCTTCCCTCTTGTCCTGTCACTGGGCACCACTGAAAAAAGACTGTTCCCAAGTCCTGCCTGGCTCAACACCTTCCTTGACTTGGACATAGGGGGAATGTTTTGGCTTGACCATTTCACTGTCCTGGCAAGCAACAGACCAGAAAGCAGGTAAGTAGGTACCAACTGTGTTGTATCCCAGCTTGTCTGGGCCACTCCTGAGTCTTGGAAGTCCCTGTTTATGTCTGTACTGTTAAATCTGAGGGTTGGGTCCTGTCCTCTGGCCCTGAAGCGAAGTGGCACAGCCCACCTCATGTCTACAAGCCTAAACTCATTTTTTTCCCCAAAAAAAACAAGAGTGTAGTCATATCCAATACCCCTGACCTGCGTTATCCTACACCACCCCTTGGCACTGTGTGCAGGACTCACCTGCTGAGAAGAAGACTCTGCCAAAAATGTGTGCTAATGATCAGATGGTGCGGCTGATGGAGGGTTGTCATGGTTTCAGCTGGGATGGGGTTGACTTTCTTGCCAGCAGCTGGTGTAGTGCTATGTTTTGGACTTGGGATGAGAATAGTGTTAGTAGTGCACTAATGTTTTTGGTTGTTTCTAAGCAGTCAGGGCCTTTTCTGCTCCTCACACCACCCCATCAGTGAGGGCTGGGGGAGGCACAAAAAGCTGGGAGCAGACACAGCTTTGACAGCTGACCCCAGCTGACCAAAGGGATATTCCGTGCCATATGGTGCCATGCTCAGTATATAAAGCTGGGGGAAGAAGAAGGAAGGGAGGGATGCTCAGAGTTATGGCACTTGTCTTCCCAAGTCACCATTACACATGATGGAGCCCGGCTTTCCTGGAGATGGCTGAACACTTGCCTGATGGTGGGAAGCAGTGAATGAATTCCTCGTTTTGCTTTGCTTGCGTGCACGGCTTTTGCTTTACCTATTAAACTGTCTTTATCTCAACCCATGAGTTTTTTTTGTCACTTTTACTCTTCCAATCCTCTCCCCCATTCTAGCTGGGGGAAGTGAGCAAGCAGCTGCATGGTCCTGGTTGCTGGCTGGGGTTGAACCATGCCGGGGAGGTTCAGAGGTAGCACAGAGCCTAGGCTGAGCTCACATCAAGCCCTGCAGCTCACAGTGCTGTATGTGTATTTATTGCCAAGGAGCGGGAGGGACAACAGGGATGTCAAATAGAGGATTTGGGGGGCTTTATGCCAGCGTAACATGACTGTACAGCCATGGTGTCAGGGTAAACCTGCACACATTGCTGGCTGCTCATCCCTTTTTGTCCCCTACTCTGTGACCCAATCTCTCCCTTGTGTGTCTAGGGGAGTCATTCAAAACTTTGCTGCGCAGATACCATTTCCTAACCCAGCTACAAAACTTCTCCTACATTGATTTATTTTTTCCATCTTGGGTTAGTTTCGTGCAAGCTCAGTGACTTGAATCAGCTCACGGAAGGGTGCACACAGTCAGAAGGAGACAGGAGCACAATCCCTGTGCTGCTGAAATGCCTTGAACCTGGGATGCTGGAGGGGTGAGAGGGAAAAGGGGCAGAGAACTCTACTTTCTGCTTTGCTGGGTAAAGGGAAAAACACACGGCCAGAAAGACAGGCCAGCCTTGCAGAAGATTTCAACAACCAAACCATCACCTGAATGCTGTCAGAGGAATTTGCGTTACAGCAGGATCAAAGTACAATCTGTTAGGAGGATGCCGTCAGTCCAAAATTTTCCTTTCTTGAAAATCAGGTTTTGGGAAGTCAGTCCCAGCTGAGCCTCCGAAGGAAAAGGAAAACCCTAAAACACAGAGACCCTCTAATCGCTGGCAAAGGTCAGCCTGGCCTCAGTGGAAATAAAAGGATTAATGCCAAGCCAGCTACATTCAGCGCTTGTTTGGGTGTTTGCTTCCCATGACACGAGACAGCAAAGCTCAGCCTGACCCAGCAGGTATTCTGCTGGCTGAGTTTCAGCCCCAAGGATAATTTGTTTATTGCCACGTCGCGAAAGGTGCAACACAAAGATCATCTTTAGTACAGCAGCTCTTGCAAGGCTGGCTGAAGTCTGAGGTGTTATGGGGTGAGACAGCCAAATGATATCGCAACAGCCAAGAGGATGCAGAGGGAGAACGCAAATTCTGCTTGTCAGGGCAAAATATCTTTGATATGGTCTAATCTTTAACACAGACTGATCCTGTTGAGTTCTTGCTTTCGATCAGGGCTTGCCCTAAGGAATGCATTTACTTTGTTTGTGTTTTTTTTTTTTCTCTTGTTAAGGTTACTAATTGAGAGATGCTAAAACTGCACTTACAGCAGGAGCTGAGCAGACAGACAAACCCCTCTACGCTTGCCCTTTTGCAGAGAAACAGCCCATGCAGAGGGTAGGGGATCCCTGCTGGCTTCTCCCTTTGATCCGGATAGTGTCAGAGGGTGAGGGGGTTTGGAGGGATTGGAACTTGAAAGGCTGAGACGAGCCCAGCGGCAGCCAGGGGGTCAGAGAGCTGCACAGTCTAGTGAGTACCTAAATACACACCGGACTTCATTGCCTTTTCCCGGAGGTGCAGGATGAGGATGGAGCTGCTCGACAGCAACGGGGGCCAATTCCCAGGAGTGGTTTAAGTCAGAGACAGCTGTAGTCCGTCTTTGCTATTCCCTCCTCCTGGTCTTTAGGCACAAAGAAAATTCCAGGACTGCAGGGTTTAGCTGGAGTCAGTCAGGAATCAGCTTTGCCACCGCCTCCAGGGAGCAGGATTTCCCCATCCCTCTATCTCAGCGCCAGGAGAGGTGTTTTACCACCTCACCCCACACCACTTCGTCAGAGGCTGCCTGGTAACAGCTGTGATTCAGGGGTTTCGGTGTGATGAGTGTGGTGTCTGTGCCCCAAATAACTTCGCGAACCAGGGATTGATTTCAACTGAATTTGGTGGAGGGGCTGAGTGATGCGCTTCCCAAGCAGAGGGAAATCCTCCAGCCAACATCTTTATGCCCTCGGATAGTCCCTTATCAGCACACCCAGCCCAGGAAAAGAGACGATACGAGACACACAGCTGTGGGACGACTCTCAGCCTCTCAGCATCGTTTTTTCAAAGGGACATGGGAGCGCAGGGGGGCGGTGGCAGGGCCAGCAGCTGTCTCTGCTTGAGCTGTCTGGGCTGGGGGTACCCCTCGTGGGGACTGCAGACACACCGCCCTAGCCGGAATAATCCCACTGATCTCAAAGCACCGCTCGTGGGGCTATTTCTAGGAGGTCAGAAACCAAAACAACAACTGCCTGGACCTGAAAGGCACACCTCAGGTTTCATTTCCTCCAGCCTTGACCCCCCTGTGCACACAGTTGCCCGGTTGATTTTCCTTTTCCCGACACAAGGCGCTCACACCAAACCCAACCCACTCAGGTCAGACTTGTCACAGGGCCGCCGAAGTTTTTTTGGCTTGCACGGGATGAAATCACAGCCCATGCATTACCCTGACGTGGAGGCTTGTTTGCTTTAAATTTTGCGGTCGGGTGTTTTATAGTCCAGGGATATCTGCTAATCCCGGAGTACAATAATGAAGAAAATCGTATCTTTCATAAATACACGGGGAAGGGATGGGCATGCTCCCAAGTGTGTGCAGAGAAAAGGACATTTGAGACATTGTTTCCCTGCACTTGGAGCCTGTCTTTATTTAATGAAGTTAGACAGCTAGTCGGGATTTGCAGGATCTCCATACAGGATTATTTTATTATTATTACTCTTTTTATTATGGGCCGTATTCTGAGGCGGAATATGATCATTGTTCCCTCCTGGCTATAAATTATTCAACTTCCAATCCTTCCCCTTTCCCAGTTTATGCAGATGTGGGTCTCATCAGAGGAACAACAAGAAAAAAGTCAAAGAGTGAAACACCGACCAGCACCTCCTTAATCCAGCTGCTCTGCTGCCTGAGCACCAGGGTCTTGCTAAATTGGTGACCTGAGTATCGCTCTAGTGTGAATTCCCTGATTTATACTGGACCTTCCTACCAGAGATTAACCCCAATGCTGGTGTGGATGCAGCTCCCTTGGGAATAGGGGCTGGCACCTTTCTCCAGGTGACCTGGCCGAGTTTGTCCCTGCTTTGGGTTATATTTCCAAGAAAGGGTTCACAATCCCCTAATGATACCCCTTGAATTTCTGGGGGAGTGCTACAGCTTCTCTGCAAAACCGGAGGGAAGCTTCAGCATTGTCCAAGCAGCCTGAGCGGGGTCAGGGCTGGGGAACCACCAGCTGCAGCAAACGGAAAGGGGTCAAGACTGTTCTGCTCCCAAAATGCAGCCCCCTAATGTGCAGCACCTTCTGCATGGCACCGAGCACCACCGAAAAGCAAGACCCTCACGGTCCCAAAACGGAGCTATTCTAGTCCAAAGCCCTGCAGAAGGCTGGTGGCTTCTTCTTCTTCTTCTTCTTAAGAATATCTCCCCCAGTGACAAGCGGGTTGGGGGCTGCCAGGCTGAGACTGGCCAGAGAAGGAAATAAAGTGAAAACCAACGGGCTCAGCAGAGCAAACCAGGGCTGGGAGCGGGACATGGGGAGGTTTTTCTGGCGGCACTACTCAGGTAAAATCCCAGTGCCTACATCTTGACTTCTCCCATGCTCTGCCGATGTCGGACTCTACTTTTCGAGCTCCTTTTGCACCCATCTTCTTTTTGAGCCCGTGTTTGCAGGGCTGTCTGGCTCAGGCCAATCTTGCTTCCCTGGCCCTTGGACCAAATAGCAGAATTAACCCAAATTTACCCCCTGGATTTCAGGCACAAAGGGCTCCATCGACAAGTGGAATTCCCCTCGCTGTTTAGGCGGGTGTTAATTGTGATATTCCCAGGGAAATGCTGGGGGAGGACTTCTCTGGACTGCCAGGGGAGCTGGAGGAGAGCAGAGCTTCACCCAGTACTTTACCCCACACAAAAGACAGCCGTCCGTCCCCCTCAGCTGCCACTCAAAAGCTCAGGGCAGGGATGCTCACCTCGCTATGGATTGTCCGTGGCCGGGGGGGCTCACGAGAGGGCCACGATTTCCGCACGGACACTTTTAACCTGGAGAGGACTCACTCGCACAGCGTTTTTCTCTGCGCTGGCTTTCCCACCCTGGCTCACAGCTAATGCGGGGATGCGCAGCCCGCGTGCTGCAGAGAAGTGATTCAGCTGCCAGCGTCCCGCCCCATGAGGTACCGGTGACACAGGCAATCAAAGAAACCATTTCCCATCCCTACTTCTGCACTCTTGCTTCAAAAAGTGTCATCTTTGCTGGCTGACAAAAGGAATTACGGGAGTGACAGCTTCAGATTTAGGACGCATCGTGCTCTGCCCGCTCTCGGCATCACCAAATCTCAGACGCGAAGCCGCCGAGCTTCGAAAAGCCTGGCAACTGGAGCCGCGGCTCTCAAGATTCAAATCTGCCAGCCCCAGACGGATGAACTGTACCCTGAAGCTCGGAGCAGTCGGCTGCCTCAGCCTGCGGTAATCCTTCTGACTCAAACCCCACAAGAGAGCTTTGCTTCGCTCTGCCGGGGGAGCGAAAGAGCGGGTACCACTTTTTAGCCTGAGGCTGCCACGGAGCAGTCCTTGCATCCCCATCCTTCTGCACACTGTCCTCCTTTATTTTTGCTTGTTGTTCCTAGGAGAGAGGCACTTGGTGACTTCTATTGACGGCAGCACATAAACCACGCTCAGACCTGCTAGCCCAGTATCAAATATGTATACGACATATGTGCTACGAGTGTAGCAATTAAGGTACCGCCGTGCTGAAACATGCAGTCAATACCACGCAGTGCGTCTAAGCTCATGTAAAAATCAAGTTAGTCTGGGAAAGAAGCAACAACGGCAAAACCAAATCAGGCTTTAGGCACCCTGCAAGTTACTCCCTGCCTCGCAAGTCGCTGGGCGGTGGGATGACAAATGGGCTGAGCTTCTCGTTCTGCCTAAGCGCACGCCAGGAGGGACACGCAACATCTCCGCAGCCCCTGAATTGTCAGGTTGACTTTTCGACCCCCCTGGCAACTCCTTCAGCCGTCAGTTGTGGGTTTGCACAGCGAGGGAAGTGTCTGGAACGTGCGTTTCAGCCTGGGCCTAATTAAACCCAATGGGGTTTCCAGCGGCAGGACCCTAAATCAGTGCGGGAGGGGATCAAGCTTTTGGAAACGCAACAGAGCAAATAGTCTGGTGCATTCCTCACCTAGCCCTTTGCAGCAAATTTCCCTGCTTTCTTGCCCCTCTGTGATTCCAGCAGAGCTATTCCTTATTTACGCCCAAGTTCGGCTTGCCCTGAGCCGGTGCGTGGGGGGTGCTCTCAGCCCCTGTCCCCTACCCGCGCCACCGAGCAAATCGCTTGTGATCATAAAATGTGTCTGTTTTGATGGGGGCATCAATAATAAAATATCCACTGGGAACATGAGACAGCTGACACTTGGTTCACTGTCTGGTCCTCCGCACTTTTTGGAGGTACCGGGATGTACTGGAAGAAGGGAGAGAACTGGGAACGGGACTGGAGATGCACTCTGAAGCCCTCGCTTGACTTTTCTGTACCCTGAAGTTTGTGGAACTACAAACTAGCTGTTTCAAGAAGCTGATCTTCACTGGTCCCAACATAGACACCAACACTAGCAGGAATTTCGGTGCTGTCTTCAGCGGCAGCGGTGCTGTGGAGCCGGGGGGGTAGCAGGTGCTACAGGACCTACTGAGCCCTGTCATGATACGGTCCCAAAGTTGTCCGTGGTAACGGAGATGCGAATCCAACCCCAGATCAGGGGAGAAACCTCAACCATCACTAAAACCTCAACCATCACTAAAACCTCAACAAATCTACAAGTGGTCCTCTCAGCTCCCCGAGTTTTCTTTGGGTTTTGAAAGGTTTCTTTGTGCTTAGGGTTAGACCACGACAGGGATGGACTGCAAGAATGATTGTTTTCCGAGGGGCTGTCTCTCCTCATTTATCGGTGAGATGTTTCCCTCCAGCAGGATGCTGGACATGTGAGGGAAATACCCCCCACCAGGTCCCAAGCAGTCCCTACGAAACCCAGGGCACAGGGTCCGGGGTGATGGTGTCTCCGGAGGGTCGGGGAGGACCTGTCTGGGGTCAGGATCAGGGAGAGCTCACTCCCTTCCAAACACATCTCCATCCCCCGTGGAAAGCAGACACCGCTTGAGGTGGTGGTCATGCCCCTTCCTACTCCAGAAAGCATTGAGAAATGGCCAGGGGTGGTGGTGATTCCAGGGATGGTGACAGCAAGGCAGGCAGATGTCAAAGCAGCATGCCTGGCACTGGGTTAATATCTGGTGGCTGATTCTGCGTGACATTTCCCTTCACTTCTGCTGAAAGGCATCGGAGATCACTTGGGGGTCTGTAGATCTCAGCCCGTTCCCCAACACCACCACGAAAGCAGTTTTGAGAGGCTTTAGCCCTTTTTGCTGCCTCTGTAGAGGTATCCTCTCTCGACGTGGGGAGGAACAGGTGAAAACGGCGCCAGGATGCAAGGGGTTAATACTACTTCCACGCTCCTGAGTGTAAACTGCCTACAAGCCCTGCACTCTAAGGTCCTCTCCAAATTTAATCCCAAAGAGGGAAGGCACTGTTTCTCTGAGATTAAGCAGATTTGCAGATTAAGAAGATTAAATTAAAATTAAATTTGTCGTCTTGAGGAAGGGGGGTGGATTAAAAAAAAAGAAAGAAAAAAATAAGGAAGGAAAAGGAAAGTTGCCCGTAGGTGTCTTTTAAATTATTCCCCAGACCCCCTGTCAAACTGCACGCGTTCCTGTCCGGAGGGGTTTAAAAGTGATTCAAACTCTTTGGGAAGTACAGACATTTTAATTTCATCTGCTGCGGCAAGTCTTGAGACCAACTGCACGCCCGAAATAAACCACTGGGTTGTGAA